>PNEQ01008336.1:0-11574 GCA_003012365.1 Medauroidea extradentata
TGCCTGCGCCGAAAAACAAGTATCTACGAGTTCTTGCTTGCCGGTCAGCACTTGTAGGCGACGCTTGCAAGCCGGAACCAGTTTTCTCTCTGAACACACACACTACTTATCGTTCGAACTTTTACTCGCGCCGGTCAGCGCTTGTCGGCGCTTGTTAGCAAGCGCTTGCAACCAGCTTTCTTTGTGAACGCACCCTTAGCAGACTACACTACAGAGGCCGCCACTTAGCAGATTACGCTACAGAGGCCGGCGCTTAGCTGACTACGCTACAGCAGCCGGCGCTTAGCTGACTACGCTACAAAGACTAGCACATATCAGACTACACTACAGAGGCTGGCGCTTAGCAGTCTACACTACAGAGGCCGGCGCTTAGCAGTCTACACTACAGAGGCCGGCGCTTAGCAGTCTACACTACAGAGGCCGGCGCTTAGCTGATTACGCTACAGCAGCCGGCGTTTAGCTGACTACACTACAAAGACTAGCACATATCAGACTACACTACAGAGGCTGGCGCTTAGCAGTCTACACTACAGAGGCCGGCGCTTAGCAGTCTACACTACAGAGGCCAGCGCTTAGCAGACTACGCTCCAGATGCCGCCGCTTAATTGACTATGCTCCAAAGGCCCGCGTTTAGCAGACTACGCTCCAGAAGCTAGCGCTTAGCTGACTATGCTCCAGCGGCCGGCGCTTAGCATACTACGCTACAGAGACAAGCGATTAGCAGACTACGCTGCAGAGGCCGGCGCTTTGCAGACTACGCTACAGAGGCCGGAGCTCAGCAGACTACGCTAGAGAGGCCGGCACTTAGCAGACTACTCTGCAGAGGCCGGGGCTTAGCAGACTACGCTACAGAGGCCGGCGCTTGGCAGACTACTCTGCAGAGGCCGGCGCTTAGCAGACTACGCTACAGAGGCCGGCGCTTAGCGTACTACGCTACAGATGCCCGCGCTTAGCAGACTACACTGCAGAGGCCGGCGCTTAGCAGACTACGCTGCAGAGACCGGCGCTTAGCATACTACGCTACAGAGGCCGGCGCTTAGCAGACTACGCTACATAGGCCGGCGCTTAGCAGACTACGCTCCATAGGCCGTCGCTTGGCAGATTACGCTACATAGGCGAAACTGATATCGTCAAACGGGGCAGTCTGAACCTCATCGCTAACCTTTCTCCATACATGTCAAAATGGAAAATCAACAACGGTATAAAGGCATCTTAGAATGGTTACATTAAGTCAAATCAAATCTGGGCGGAGAAACATATCATGTTGAGGCGTATACGTACTAACCCGCGTAGAGTGTTTAACTGTCCAGTAAGTCACGAGACCCAAAATTGTTTGAAGGCTTTCAGTGGCTCACCCAAGCGGGGATTTCGGGGGTTGAAACACTTCCCGCTAATGAATAAAAATTTTCTGAGTATTGGTTATTTTTCTGTAAGTTAATATTACCGTTTTACATCTACTAATTGCGTATATTTAACTGTCAGGATTTAATATTATAATTCTGTTATTGCCAAACTATACAACAAAGATTTGACTGGGAGAGTCCGCAGGGACGTGATTTTAGTGGTGAAAAAGGGGGAGGGGGAGCAAACACGCGTCTCTGAATTTTGAATGTAAAGTGTATAAAATTGTTTGTGAATTTTGTTATTTAAGTAATCCTTTCATAAGCAAGTAATAAAACTGAAATTTTATTATAAACGTTTCTAGTTTTACAAATAAAATATTCGTATTCTCCCAAATGCAACTAGGCTACTTCCGTCAGTGAAAATTTTAAATTATGCCTCCCTGCCCTAACCCGTGAAAAACCTGAAATGACGCCCTTGAGGTTCATAGGGTCCAGCCCCCTGTTTGTTTGTTTACATTACGGAATGTTAAATATAAAATAGCATCATTTTGCACCTTCAAATCCAAATTTTTCGGGGGAAGGGCTACCGTACCCACAGCATTATTGAAAAGCCCAGGGGGGGGGAGGGATAGGAGTTGCTCCATAACATTCCCAGGTTCGGGACACCCCCCATCCCTCCCAAACACTGCTGTGTGTTTTTTTTACTTTTACTACCACACCTTATATACACTACGTGTATTTATTTTGCAATATTGACTTAATTATTAATTTTTTGAATGACTAAATTTATAATTTTGACAGTCATAATACTTTAGAAACATTTAACAATACCGTTAGCAGGGGTGACTGTACACATGGAGTAACTTTGAAAAATAAGAAAAAGTATTTTTTTGTTTATTTGGTAGCCCTGAATAAGGAAATTTACTTGCAATAAATTCCAAATAATAAATAGCCACGTGACATTTAATTAATGTGCTCTCACACTTTTCAACTATGGAAAATTTTGTGGGACTGAATATAGTGTCCGAGCCTGGGTAAAAATTGTTATGATTATCGCTTCTAATTTTGTAGATATTGTGTGTTGATAGTTCAAGTCTGGCCCTATTTTCAAATTATTAGTTTTTAAAATTTTTCCTTAATTTTTTTTTTGTTATTTATTTTCTTTATTAGAATGGTTTAATCACTGACTAAAAACCTTTTTTTAACTCTGACCTATTGAGTCACAGATTGAAATTACAATATATATATATATATATATATATATATATTTTTTTTTTTTTTGCATCTGTGACACACCTATTTGACAGACTCTCTGTCGTAATATTGACGAGTGGCAGTCACATAACATTTCCCACATGGCAATGTTATTGTTGAAGTTTGGCGGATGGATACATGTTTGGTGTGAAAACAGATCCAAACTAGAAGCAGGGCTTGCGGAAAGTATCACGTTACCGTACGGCGGGTATAGCCATAGCCGTGTGTTTGTAACAACTAACAGTCTGTGCGTAGACTAAGCTATATAACTCGCTCGCCCTGGCAGCAAGACAGTATGTGTAATCTGCTCACTGCAGTCTTGTGTTTCGTCGCAGACTACAGACCTTTCATTGTTGCAGGTAATGACGTCACTAGACCTACACGGCGCAGCGCAGCTAATTAAAGGTATATCCGGACCACACCTGAGACTTTTTCCTCGATCTTACAGTTATTGCGACAACCACTGCTCCTTATAACACTTCCGTGAATTCATTAAGAGTGTTCAAGTGCAATTAAGTCATAATTATATATATATATTTTTTTGTACAAGGAAACTGCACTCACAAGTATTCATAACGGCGCGCCAAAGAAAAATTTGCATGTTATGCTGCCATGTAAACAGTGAAAACCAATTGACTTACGTAAGAGAAATAATTCACAGTGAAATAACATACTATGGGCTACGTAATAAAACATTTGAAAAGTCCAGCGAACTCATTTTGTATTTTTAAAAAATTGCTGAATTTGCAACTTTTCTTCTGTACTTTTGCGATTTTTTTTTTTTAAATTTCAAAACATGACGTTGTGGTTTTTTTTTTTTTTTTTTTTAATGTTTTATTTCATAGCTCATGGGATGTAAGTCTACAGTTAATTATTTTGTTTAAGTAGGTCAGTTAGTTTTCACTATTTGCATGGCAGCAGAACATGCACATTTTGACTTTTATGCACCGTTCTGAGGAAACTATGATAGCTAAAATTGTTTCGTAAGAGTAAACTTTGGTCACAAGTATCGTCTAAAAAACTAACAATATTTCATAAAAATATACAATTATGACTTTATCGCACTTGAACACTCTTATGAGGCCTTCCTATACAGCTGGCGCATGAACATTCTAGCAGTGTGTTAGGAGAAAGTTTAAATGATACTACTAAACGTGTATTCGATATCTTTACCTACGAAAAAAAAAAAACACATTTAGAACTATGCTTCTCTATTTTTGTTTTCTAGATACCATGCTTAGAAACAAGGTTTTCGAGCTCCTCAAAATGGCTATAAATTTCTTTTTAAGACTGCTATCACGTAAAAAAATACCAACCGCAATAATAAAACAAAAATATAGAAGCACGTGCTAAACTTTACTATGCAATTTCCGTAAATAAAATAGTACAGTCACCGCTTAAAATCTCATAAAAAAAATCAACGACCACAGCAGTCCACGCTGTTTTCCCTCCAAACGCATAAGGTGACATGGTTGTTGACACACGAGCCAGTTTAGCCCTTATATCCTGCCAGTTTCTTACCTCAAACTCTGCATCTAGCGCCTGCTGTGTATGGCTCTTAAGGTTGTGTGTCCCGCACGTCTAGTGAGATTCTCTGCCCCATGATGGCAGCACTTTGAGAAATAAAATTTATTCCTTCAATAAGTTGAAAATTTGTGAATTAATTTCAAATCTCAAAATTGAATTGTTAATCGGATTACCATACAAATTTAGATAATTATGCTGCATGTTATTCAAAATATACCTTGCAATTTTTTAAAAATATTTCCAAAATTTAAGTTTTTTGAAAAATGTCTCGTTGTACACATTTGACCATAAGTGAAACGAATATACAGTCCTGTTCAGATTTTGATTTTCCCAAGTACTTTAAGCGGTAAGATAAATAGAGTGAGTGAGAGAGGTTTCGGTCAGCTCTTATCTCATAGAGGTTTTCAGCTCTGGTGAGGGGTGACATGAGATGAGCGTGGAGCAGCGCCAGAATGAAATATTCTAGGGGCGGGAAAAAGTGGGAGAGATTGGAGTCGGGTGCGCGCCGCGTATTTTGAGTGATACTCGGCATTTGAGATAAAAAAAAAAACACTCAAACGACAATCTTCACCAAACTAAGGAAGGTATCAGCCATTACATTCAGTGTTGTACCACCCGGCATTCGTACAGATTTATCTCAGTAAACAATTGAGCTAAATTATACCAGAATGGCCTACCTGGATTCGAACCCGGGTTCTCGAGAGTATAAATACAAACGTTTTACCGTTTCACTCAGTGTAGTTATCGTATACTATGTTATTCAGTTTGCTACATGGCTATTTGTGTTAAAACTGATCAAACGAATTTCTTAGGAATTTTTATTGTTTAGTATTGACACTTTGAGACGACAATGAAATAAAAGCTGTGTTAAATGCCAGTAGACCATTACAAAAAATTCCTTTGACTTGCATTATTCAAAACTATTCTTTCATCGCTTTTCATCAACGGGATGACTGGACAGGATTGACATTGAAATTTTTGGCAAGCCGGTGAGGAGCCGTAAAGATAAAGGCCCTTGTTCAGTGCATGAAAGTTTGTAAGACTATATAAGTTGCGGGTCCAATTCCACAATAAATTACAAATTACAAGCTAAACATTTTGAGTTACAAATTTCTAATTACTAGGCGTAAAAATTTCTGTTTCACAGTGAAGTTGACCACACTTAAGTAATTAAAAATCATTACAAACTGAAATTACTAGAAACGAACACCGTAGCACGTGAATAATTTCAAGATACGGTATATATTTTCGTGGGATCATGAAAGAAAAATATACATCATAAACGATGCCCAACAAAAATACTTCGGTACTGTTTCAATAAAAACGCATACCGTTTCTATTTATTCATTCCTAAACTATCGTCATCGTAGTCCTCACTTAATAACAGAAATTAATTTATATATCTTACAAGACATACAAAATTTTCGTGCAAATGTGCAAAAAGTGCAACAGAGTGCAAGACAGTACATCTTAATGTAAGCTGGTGGAACTTGGTGCAAGAGAGGTCAGGTGAAGTTGGTTTAAGTTAACTAAGTTGGGCTAGGTAACATTAAGTTTAGTTAGGTAAAGTTGGGTTAGTTGGGGTTATTATAGATTCGGTAAGGTAATGTTGGGATAGGGTGAAAGAAATCTAGTGATACATATAAGCTAGTGCAACTTAGCGCAAGAAAGTTATACTTGGTGCAAGATAGTACAACTTAGAGCACGGTAGTGTAACGCAGTGCAAGAAATTGCAACTTAGTGAAAGATACTACAATATAGTACAAATTTGTGCAAGATAGTACAACTTAGTTGATTTGGGTTACCTAGTTTGGGTTAGGTTATGTTAGGTTGGATTGATTTAGGTTCAGTTGGGCGAGGTTGCATAAGGTAAATTTGGGTTAAGTTAGGGTGGATTACATTAATTTGGATTAGGTTGGGTTGGTTTAGGTTGGGTTAGGTTTAGTTAGGTAAGGTGAGGTTGGGTAAGGTTTGGTTGGGTTATGTTTCGTTGGGTTATGTTTCGTTAGGTTGTGTTAGGTTGGATTATATTGTGTTACGTTAGGTTGGCTTAGCGTAGGTGATAGCTAGTGATACTTGGTGCGAGATAGTGAAACTTAGTGCAAGCAAGGTTAGGTGACGTTGCTTTGTGTTACAATAGGTTGGCATATATTACGCTGGGTTAAAAATATGTCGGGTTAGTTGAAGTTGGGTTAGGTTAGGTTCAGTTAGGATAGTTTGCAATTGGTTAGGTAAGGTTATGTTATGTTGGGTTTGGTTAGGTTTATTTAGGATGGGTTAGGTGAAAACTGGTGCAACTTAGTGCAAGCACGTGCACGATACTGCAAGATAATGTATTTTCAAGTAAATTGGTAGAACTCACTGCAAGCAAGGTTTGTTGAAGCTGGTTTGTGTTAACTTGGTTGGGTTAGGTTAGGTTGCGTTGGGTTTGGTGGTGTTTAGATAGATTGATATAGGTTATGTTGGATTAGGGTAGGTGAATGAAAGTGATACTTAGTACAAGTTAGTGCAATTTAGTGCAAAATAGTAATTCTTAATGCAAGATAGTGCAACTTTGTGTAAGATAGTGTAACTTATAGCATGATAGTACGACACAGTGCAATTAATTGAAACTTAGGGCAAGATAATGCAACTTGTTTGGCTTGGGTTTACTTGGTTGGATAAGGTTAGGTTGAATTGGTATGGTTGGTTAGTTTTTGTTAGGTTAGGTTAGGTTGGGTTAGGATAGGTTAGGTTAGTTTAGGTTTAATTAGCCTGTGTAAGGTTTTTGGCAAACTATGGAAACTTAGTGCAAGTTAGTGCAACTTAGTGCAAATTAGAGCTACGTTTTGCAAGTTAGAGCGATACAGTCCAAATCAGTGAAATATAGTGGAAATTAATGCAATTAAGTGTAACATAGTGCAAGTTAATGCAGCTGAGTGCAATTTAATGAAAGTTAATACAATTTAGTGCAAAAAAGGCAACCTAGTGCAAGAAAGTGAAACACAGTACAATAAATTGCAACTTAGTGCAATAAAGTGCAACTTAAAGCAATAAAGTGCAACTTAGGGCAAGAAAGTGTAACTTGGTGCAAGAAAATGCAACTTAGTGCAAGAAAGTGCAATAAATTGTAAGAGAGTGCAACTTAGTGCTAAAAAGTGCAGCATTGTGTAAGAGAGTGCAACTTAGTGCAAGAAAGTGCAACAGTGTAAGCAAGGTTCGGCAAAGTTGGTGTGTGTTATGTTGGGTTAGGTTAGTTTGTGTTAGGTTAGGTTGAGTGGAGTTTTGATAGGTTATGTTGGGTTAGGTTTATTTTTGTAAAGTTAGGTTAGGTGAAGTTGTACCGTTGGATTAGGTTAGGTTGGATTTGGTTTTGTTGGGTTTGGTTAGGTTAGGTTGGGTATGGTTTTGTTGGGATAGGTTAGGTTGATTTAGGTTTGGATAGTTTAGGTTAGTTCAGGTTGGGATGGGTTAGATTAGGTTTGGTTAGGTAAGGTTGAGTTCGCTGAGGTAGTTGTGTTTCGTTATTTTGTTTGGTTATGTTAGGTAAGGTTAGCTTACATAAGGTTAAGTTAGGTTAGGTTGTTTTAGGTTAATTTAGGTTAGGTTGAGTTAGATCAGGTTAAGTTGAGTTAGTTTGGATTGAGTTAAGTTGAGTTAGTTTGGATTGAGTTAAGTTGAGTTATGTTAGGTTGGTTTAGGTTAGGTTGGGTTAGTTTGGTTAGGTTAGTTTAGGTTGAGTTGTGTTATGTTGCACACTGTTAGATAGGGCTATGTTAGATTTGGGTTTGGTTAGGTTCGGTTAGGTCAGATTCGCTTAGGATGGATGCGAATTGAGTGCAACAAATTGTAATATAGTGCAACTTGATGCAAGACACTGCAACTTAATGCAATGTTGTGCATCTTATGTCACCTGGTAGAACTTAATGCAATCATGATTAGGCGAAGTTATTTTGGGTTGACTAAGTTGATTTTGGTTAGGTTATGTTTGGTTACTTTAGGCTAGTTTGGGTTAGATTTGGCTGAGTTAGATTTTGTTAGGTTGGCTTAGGTGGTGTTATGGTAGGTTAAATTAGAATGTGTTAGAGTGGGTGCAATCTAGTGAGACTTTGTGCAAGCTAGAGACACATGGTGCAAGCTAGTGCAACTTAGTGACAGCAAGTGCTAATTAGTGCAAGATAGTGATACTTAGTACACAATAGTGCATCTTAGTGCAATATAGTAATACTTAGTACATGATAGTGCATCTAAGTGCAAGATAGTGACGCTTAGTACACGATAGTGCAGCTTAGTGCAAGATAGTGCAACTTAGACCAAGATTCTTCATTTTAGTGCAGTATGTGCAACTTAGTGCAAGCAAGGTTAGATAAAGTTTGCTATGTGTTATTTTAGGTTGGGTTATGTTAGGTTGGGTTATGTTAAGTTGGGTTATGTTAGGTTGGGTTATGTTAGGTTGGGTTATGTTAGGTTGGGTTATGTTGGGTTAGGTTAGGTTGCAGTAGGTTAGATCGGGTTATGTTAGGCTGTGTTTGTTTAGGTTGTGTTAGGTTAGGTTAGGCTAGTACGTTTTAGGGTGAATGCAAGTAAATGCAACTTATGGCAATATAGTACAACTTGAAACAAGACAAAGCAAATAGTGCAAGAGTTTACAATACAAGGTGGTGGAACTTAATGCTAGCAAGATTAGGTGAAGTTGGTTTGGGTTAACTATGTTGGGTTAGGTTATGTTATGTTAGTTTGGGTAAGGGTCAGTTTGAATTATGTTAAGTAGGGTTATTTTGAGTTAGGGTAGGTTATGTTAGAATGGGTCAGGGTGAGAGCAATATAGTGACACTTGGTGTAAGCTAGTGAAACCTATTTAAAGCTATTGCAACTTAGTGAAAACCTGTGCTAATTAGAGCAAGATAATGATACTCAGTGTCAGATAATGATACTTAGTGCAAGGTAGTGCAACTACGGGCAAGATAGTTCAACTTGAGGCTTGGTTTCAGCCGCCATATTTAATTGAATTATTTTTCGCTTTTTTTTTTTTTTTTTTTTAAATTCTAAGAAGAATGTTAAATCGGCGACTATACCGCAAATTCTATTTACCTTGAGCTACAATACAAGAATGGCAATATAGCTAGTAATGTATAGTCAGGTCGCAATTTGTCGGGCAAATTGTGAATATAAAAACATTTGGCACACACATTGCGGCGTAATTATAAGTTAACAGCTAAATCACAATGTCTGTGCTGTAGCGAAGTGTAAATAGAATTTGAGGTATTATCGCATATTTAACATTTTTCTTCTTAGAATTCCAAAAATAGCGGAAAAAAAAATAAAATTCAATATGGCGACTGAAACCTAGCCTTGAAAGACCGTTCCAGTGTTTCAGGCGCGTGTATGCAACCCGCATTAACCCCGTATAAATACAGGCTAATATTACCTTCGCTAAGCAGTAAACGTTTTATACATATCAGCATTTTCTTCGCGCTTTATCAAAGGCACAGTCGTTCTTATTTTCGGTGCATTCTGAAAGTTTTAGAATATCAAATGGTTACATTAAAAACCTAATACAAAAAAAAAAAAAAAGGTTTGTAAAATTTACAGTCTACCGTTTTTTATGCTTGGCTTTGGCCATAACTGTAGGTTTCTTGAAGCCAATTTGCGAAAACTAAACAATAGCAATCCTAGACAAAATTTCTAGCCAAAGTTTTAAACAAAATTGTTTCCAGTGTTACGAACTTCTGACTCTGAGGCACAATCTCTGACGCCGGAACCCCGTGCATTTAACTGCGGCGCAGGAGATCATGCGTAATGTATTAGTAATTTTGGATAAATATTTACTCATAAATTTGGCAAATACTATTATCTAAGATTGTCATTTGGAATTTTATCCATATTGGCGTCTAAAAAAGCGTAGAAATCAATTGATGTTTTCAGCCTTTATTTCTCTACCACGCACTCTTCATGAATGAAGTGCAAGTTAGTGAAGGGAGTGCAATTTAGTTCATGCAAGGTTAGGTGAAGTTCGTTTGTGTTAGGTTAGGCTGGTTTAGGTTGAATTGGGTTAGATTAGGTTGGTTTGATTTAAGTTCAGTCGGATGAATTGAAAATTAAAGAATTCAAAAGAAAACATAAGCGTGCATGTAATATATATATATATATATATATATATATATATAATAACTGAAATTAATATAATGTACTGAGCATTAAAGAATGATCCTGTGAATGATGGGGTTACTTTACGTTAATCTTAAAGAGTGTCCAAGTGCAATAAAATCATAATTTTATGTTTTTATGAAATATTGTTAGTTTTGTGGAATATACTTTTGAGTACATTTTACTCGTACGAAGCAATTTTAGCTCTCATAGTTTTCTCATAACGGAGTGTCAAAGTCAAAATTTGCTTGTTACGCTGCCATGAAAATAGTGAAAACTAACTGACTTACTTAAACAAAATAAATCACTGTGAACTTAAATCCCATGAGCTATGCAATAAAACATTACAAATCCAAGATGTAATATTTTGAATTTAAAAATTCGTAAAAGTACAGAAAAAAGTTGCAAATTCAGCAATTTTTTTTATATACAAAAACAATTCGCGGGTTTATTCAAATGTTTTATTACTTAGTCCATAGTAATTTATTTCACTGTGAATTATTTCACGTACGTAAATCAATTGGTTTTCACTATTTGAAAAGCAGCAGAACATGTCAATTTTTACTTTGACTCACCGTTATGAGAAAACTATGCAAGTTAAAATTGTTTCGTAATAGGAAATTGCCCTCACAAGCATCGTCTACATAACTAACAATATTTCAAATAAATATAAAATTATGACTTTATCGCACTTAAATACTCTTAAGCTGTTGCACAACTATATTTTGGAGTACAAAAATGTCTTCCTGCATCGAAGGAAGTGGTATGATCCTGCCAATGTGTGAGTAACACTTGGGTATTTATATTGGTTATCAAAGATGTTATACACATACATAACACATCGAGGTTCACCAGGCAGCAACACATCCCTTACTCGGGTTCTAACCAACATAGCTCGCAACAACTCAAGGGTCGCTAGCAACACTTCTCTGTAAGAATCACTGTTCTGTGCGTATAACAGTATCTTCTCAACAGGCGGGACATCGCCATTCACACTAGAATTACTGGTTTTGTGTTCCTTTTCGTTGTTGTTTGAAACACACATTTAATAAATTTAATTACACCACTGCAAAATACATTACCCTGAGCTAGAATAATTGTGACATAGCTTTTGACGAATAATTAAGGTGTGACTTCTCAAAGATTCTTTATAAATCATGGATACTTTCGCGACTTTTGAAAGCCATCAGGTTATGCATACATAAAATTGTTTGTTGAATTAGAAGATATTTGAACAAGGTTACAATGCTGTAGTAAAAAAAATTAAAGTAATTTAAACGAAAAAAAAAAAAACATGTCACGTCCACGGCCGTAGAATAACAGA
>PNEQ01008337.1:0-17551 GCA_003012365.1 Medauroidea extradentata
CACCAGTCTCTCTCCACAGGCGTAGCACCTTCCTCTAGCACTTCCAATAGCGAACTCTCCTCAAATGTGCCGATTCTGTGCTTTTATACTAGCCCAGACAGTCGGGTGTTCCCCGCATTACAGGGGTCTAAAAATAGATATTTCATCATGTTTCGGATGTGCTTGTAGTCACGTCGGCCGCCCTCGAAGGGTTAAGACGTAGTTGGGACAGGTATCTATGACGTAGTTTCGGCGGTTTTCCCACTATGAGCCACCCGGGCTTTGAGTCATCGGCCAGCCCTCAAGGTGTTACGAAACAGCCGCCGACCACTGGCCTCCAGGAACATGGCACGCAACAATACATTTGCCCTAAATCGTATTACGTAAATATTTCGAACATAAACCCAATAATTTTAATATTTTCATGCATTGCAATATTTTGGAGAACAAAAGTAACGCTATTTTTGACGAATCTTTAAGTTGACTTACAAAAACTTCTCTAACGATATTTATAACGTTTTCCGACACCTGTCGAAATTTTTAATGAAATACCAGCAACGCAGGTCATCACGATACTCAGATAATTTTTTTCATTGTAACATACATAGAGACACTGGTAAATCACGGTAAAAGTTGATTGTTTGCTAGGCTGCAACATGCTATATATGACACTGAAGGTTTTGTACCTATATTGGCTATAGTTTACATGAAGCACTGTGTCCCTCTTCAACATACAGTTATAACTGTACAGTTTTAACACAGAACGTGTGTGATTTGTCAGAAAACTGTTAACACGTTGTGGCATGACTAACATACCGCAGTTTATTGGAGACTATGATAAATATTTTCACGATTTTTCAGTGTCTCTAAACATACACAAACTTTGTTCATGGTTTACAGTTCATCGAAAACGTAAAGTCAAGATAGCTTTGGCGACGCACTGTGTACGTCTTCATAAGAAGCCATATTCTGATATCGATTGTAAAGTCAATTGCTAAAGTTTTCAATTATGTAACCGCCTTTGGCAAGGCGTGTATGCGCCTACACAGACTAGGGCAGCCAATGGGCGACATGCAGAAGGTCCTCGAAGCAGCGTTGCCATGTTCAAAACTCTGACTTTCTACTGAAGACGGCCATGCCTAATTAAGTTCGCAATGTTGCAACTGAAATGAGTCAGTATTTGAACCGAGATATAACTCACGAACTTCCATGGAGCAACCCGCTGTTAATGATTTCAACGAGAATAAAAAATTACACATTAATTACTCACTGCGGGTCGCTGCTGTTACACAGCAAGGTTAACTTTATCTTGAATTTGTAGGAAGACTTATCTACGCTTCACTGCAATCATCTTAGATAAGAATTTCACTCTGCTCTCCTTCTCGCAGTTCTTGTTGATAAAAAACAGTGTATATACTCTCTCTCTCTCTCTCTCTCTCTCTCTCTCTCTCTCTCTCTCTCTCTCTCTATCTATCACCATGTGCGACCCACAGGTCTCGGACTGACAGTAGCTCTTTTACTGAACTTTAAGTGTAATTTTCAACTAACCCATAACAGACGACTGTTTAGTTTTTTTAACGACACATGCGTGATAGTAAAAGTTCCCGTACAAATGTTACAACGAGAACAGCACATTAACTTTGCAACTTTTCTTTGAACATTTGTCACTGAAATATCCGTGTAACAGCACACATGTGGAATACCTTCCCAGAAACAAACTCAGCGACGTGTACTTTAAATAACGTTAATTACGATTTTTAGAAAGGAATTACCTTTTATTTATGTATATGCAAATTTTTGTGCTATTTTTTCCAGCAGATTAGACTCCAAACGACTGTTCATTCATTAGACGTCCCTCATTGGTACAAAATGTCGTGTTCTGTCACAGACTAGATAGTAATACAGACGAGAAATGATGTGGTGGCTCATGATAGGGCGAACTTGGCCTCTTATTGGCTGACCAAGGTTGTTGATGCCAGCCCCGTGTATGTTTGGTTCCTGTATGTTACTGCATGTTTCCTATTGGCCTGGCTGCCGGCTAGCAGGGCAGCTGCATTACGCTGATTGGCGGTAGACATTTCCGCCATGTTGCTGGCCAGCGAAGTCATTTTGTTGGCGTGTGTGCCTGAGTTCGTCATCCTACCGGCTGTTTCACTTCTGTATTCCTATGTATTCTGTGGTTCTGCCGTGGAGAATGCATGAGTCCAGTAAAGAACAGTTCTATGGTAGTGTGACTAACCTCGTGTACAGTTGTCACACATATAAATGACATCGCTTACAATCCGGTGGTCAATGTAATCTCAGCTTGTATTCTGCTATGTACATGCCAATAAAGGCTAGTCAGTCAACACGTAATAATGCTAATTTTGCAAGTTCCTACCTATGGAAGGTGTTATTCATAAACAGACTACATGACAGTTGTTAGTTAAGCATAAACATTCAATTGCTTTACAACATTCCCACAAATATATTTTAATCCTGTACCCTGATGTTAAATGTACTGGTCTAAAACACGTTTTGTAAGACTATTTAAAATTTGAAAACCTTGCAGTATTTTATTGACATTTTAAAAAATATTTAGAGTTCGGAATTTAAAAAAAACACTTCTTACACGAAAGTACTATTCCAGAAAAATTACTTAAAACATGCTTTGTTAAAAAGAATGATTATTAAATAATAATGGAAAGGTTCCACTGACATCTATTTCTCATTTAAACTACGTGACTGCAAGCAACATAGTGAGGCCGGGCTCTTATGGGCCCTGCCTACCATGCACAACAAAAATTCGTTGCACTGTGTTCGTAAATACGTTTTTGATGAAACACATGTGCCCATTGTGGCCAATATACTAAAATAAAAGCGAAAGCACACTTTTGACGGAACGTTATTGTTAAGACACCATGCTTACTAAAACCACTGTTTCTAAACTCTCCAGCATGGCAAAATAAACTCTGATAGATTAGTGCACTGAACTTTGCTACAGACTTTCCACTAATACAATCATATGGTCACCGCTTGACTCGTTGTTGCGATGCAGCAGATACGCGCTTCAAGGTCACCCTTATAGCTCTGTCACTACTGCTCCTCTAACACGCAGGTAGGCGGTGCCCAGACTAGCCTCAGTACATAACGCCTAGTTAGTGTGGTATTTACCAATTTAATCACGAATGGTATAATCACGTGCTACTTGACTGATTCTGCAGATAACATTTAGCCATAAACTACAAATTACTTTGTTTCACGCAGATTTGAACCCATTGTTTTATATGTTTGAAGAGATATAACTTCCACCATCTCTGTTTAGGTATATAAAAAAGATATATAAGTTCTGCGTCGTAGCAACACTGTAAAATTTTTGTACTTTTTTACCGAACATGACTTTGGAAACTTTCTGCCTACATTATTACTGCGCAGTTTAATTAATTCGAGACAAAATTATAGAGCTAATGTTGTATTTGAACACACGTGTAGACCTACAGTGAATTTAAGTATGTCATAAACACAAATATACAAGGTGTAATATAAAATTAGTAGTCTCGACTTCTGGGAAAAAGAAGGGGAGGGGGAAGATTTTGTTCTGTCACGAAAAATGAAGCACAAACTGCATCGGAAAAGTTACTGCCAAGTGAAAATAAAAGGATGTGTAAGACATTGAAATTCGAGTTTAGATTAAGTTTTGTGGCAAAATGACGTAAAAGGTAAGTATTATTATACGTGCGAGTTTCAAGTAATTATTGAGCGAGAGGCTAGAATCAACTGTCTTATACTTAGTCTACCTGAACACACTCTGTGAAGTTCTTGGCTCCGGGCCTTCCTGCCTCTCAGTGCCCGCATTACAGAACCACAGAATATTTTCGAATACAGAAGTGAAATGGCCGGTAGAACGACGGACTCAAGTCACACACGCCATCAAAATGGCTTCGCTGACCAGCAACATTGGAAGAAAAGCCTACCACCAATCAGAGCAAGGCAGTTGCCCTGCTAAACGGAAGCCGGGCCAATAGGAAACACACTGTTAAAATTTTCCGTAAATCCACGGAAATATTTACAGAAAAGTACTGTAGTTTTACGGAAGTGGCTTCCGTAATCTTTTATTTGCGTACATTTGTCCGTATTGCCAGTTTACGGACGTTTGACCGTAACTTTCCATAAATTTATGGAAATATGTTTCTACAATTTTAAAGCGTATTTTACTGTTTCTTAAAAAAAAAAGTGGTATTAATAATCACCATGAATCCTGGATGTCAAATACAAAAGTTGTCTCTTATAAAGTTGATATCTTACCACTGCTTAGAGCTCACTGACTCATCACTTGTCACTGTGGTTCAATGGCACTCGAATTTCAATGGGCCGGGTTCGATTCCCGGCCAGGGAGGTGACATTTACAGTCACTTCCTCGGGTTCAGGACTGGGTGTTTCTGTTCGTCTTGTCTGTCACACGCCAACGTCCAATTACGTCACTTACACGAAGCAAAAAGTCACTGGGGATTATATGACATAGACTCACTTAAAGGGGGGAATGTTTGGTGCAGTGGCGAGGCGATAGCCTTGCCATTGTATCAAACATTTTTTAAATAAAAATAAATGGTTAGAGCTTCTGCCTGGCAATTATAAGGACGTGGGTTCGTATCCCAACAACTCCGAAAATTTTTTCAGTTACTAAATAGTGCGTCAGAATAAGTGGAGTGCTATTATATTAAAGAAACTTTATTTTTTTCTGCGGAAAACGGATTGTCCGTATTTTTACGGAGGGTTATGTTATCAAGAATAACTGAGAGTCCGTTACTTTACGAAGATTTCTGGATAATTTTTTGCTAGTAATTTTCCGTAATTTCACGGAATTTTTTTTTTTTTTTTTAACAGTGGCATGCAGTAACATGCAGGAGCCAAATATACACGGGGCAGCTTGGGC
Organism: Medauroidea extradentata; assembly: GCA_003012365.1. NCBI lineage: Eukaryota > Metazoa > Arthropoda > Insecta > Phasmatodea > Phasmatidae > Medauroidea > Medauroidea extradentata. Next base: position 4,892 of record PNEQ01008337.1, read on the forward strand.
AGCCAATAACCGCCGAAGTTCGCCCGTATCAAATGAGTAGGGACCTCTAATTCTCACGAAAAGAATTTCGCCCCACTTTGTTTCAGTGACTTATGGGTATATCTGCAGCTGTGCGTCATAATCAGTGATTGGACGTCTTAGCTCTGACGTGTGTTGGGGTGTTACTGACAAATCGCAGACTTGTGAAGTTGTAGTAACGTTATTGTGATTGGTAAAGTCAAATGAGACATCGCTTCACAAAGACACGCTGCCAATAACCATGAAGTAGAACTGCAGATGTGCTCGTAAGTCACTGGAACGAAGTGGCGCAAAATTCTTATCGCGAAAATTAGGGGTCCCTACAAATGAGCTACCGCGTCATTTCACGTCTGTATTACTATCTAGTCTGTGACAGAACAGTGGGCCTTTTACATGTGGCCTCACATTATTGGTTGAAAAGTCCTTCAAGCGCCACACAAACTGCCGGCCAACCCCACGAATAAGTGAGTACACAGTAACTTGGAGTCAGGCGATAACACGGGATTTGCAGAGGTCCACAGTCGTTGAGATGTTAAACATGTGAAGAAATGAGATCTCGCACATATGCCTCTCATGTGAACAATATGGCCGGCGGCACTCTTACTGCTTACACTTGCCTTGTCGCCATGTTTTGTGAGCATTTCTTGTTGTAGGGGCAGCTGAGTGGAGGGTCTCACGAGGGGGAATGTGACGTATGGCGAGTCCCTCCTGGTTCTTCTCATCAGCCAGTCTACTGCTGGGAGATGGATTAAGGCTCGGATTCAATCACCATATAGAAATTTATTATTTTTCACTTTTTTTGTAATTCTAAGAAGACAAATTTTAAATGTGCGATTTTACCTCAAATTCTATTTACATTTCGCTACAGTACAGACCTTGCGACTTAGCTGTTAGCTTATAATTACGCCGCAATGCGTGTGGCAAATTATTTTATATTCATAATTTGCCCGACAAATCGCGACCTGACTATATATTACTAGCTCGATTGTCATATTTGTACTGTAGCACAAAGTAGATAGAATTTGCGGTATGGTCGCCGATTTGACATTTTTCTTCTCAGAATTCCAAAAAAAAAAGCAGAAAATAATAAAATTCAATATGGCGACTGAAACCGAGCCGCTTGGGAGCTAAGCAGTCCCAACTTCATGTCAACCTGGTCCAATGCGGCTGGAGGGAGTGTGTCTATCTCTGACAGTAGTATACTTACTCATGTCTGTGTGATGGCCTGCCGACCGGTTAAGCCCATAAGGATAAGGTACGGTGTTCGGCCTACCATAAAACTTCCACCAGAGATAAAGGATAACACATATATTAAGAGGGAGAGTTAGACAATTTTATTGTATTTACAGTTTTTGAGCCATAACTTTTATTCAAATTGTATAGTCAAAATTTTCTCTTTGACAAAGTATAGGATATATTCGGGTTGCTTGACATAAATACTAATGGACTCTTCCATTAATTCTCCAAGCAGAGTCATTACAAGGAAATTATAGGTTGACTTCCAAGAATTATCTTGCAATGATTCTGCATGACAAAAAAATGAAAGATTCCATTATTATTGGTGTCAAGCAGTTTATCAAGAATATATCCTATGCTTTGTCGAAGAGAACATTTCGATAGTACAAATTGAATAAGTGTTATGGCTAGGGAAAGGAATAATTCGCAAGTTCAATGGCCGACGTGTTAGAATCCATTGTCCTATGCATGCTCAAGCCCTTCCATTCGTTCATTGTCTGTTGTTCTCCTGAGTAGCAGCTAATAGACAAATGACCTGGACTTGTGTATAAATAGGACAATGGATTCTGACAAGCATGTCGTTGAACTCGCGAAATATTCCTTTCCCTAGATATGGCTCAAAAACTAAACACAATAAAATTGTCTGACAACCCCCTTAATATCGTGATAAATCACATTATGGACTTCACAAAATTAGGAAGGATCTGTACACACAGTTCACTATGTCAGCAACAGAGAGCAGACGTGTGTAGCTTCTGTAATAAGTGACCAACGTATCAAATATGAGATCACAATTAAGATATTTAACATATTTCTATTACTGAAGTTGGAATCCTTAGTATCACGATGTAGGGTAGGTTTGCCCTAAGCAGTACAATATAAGTAACAAAGGAAAACCTCTTGTTGAAAACCTCTAGAATGCATCATTTAATATTAAAACGCACACAACTGTTGCGACGATAATACAATACCTGGCATATGCTGGAAATGTTACATCTGCAGTGCTCACAGCAAACTGCTACCTGCGATATTGTTTTTAAAAGCACTTCGCAAAATACAGCCAAGGGAACATTAAAAAAATATCAAACAACTAATTAAGTTCTACGCCTTTATTGAAAATTATACGTTTTTATTGAAAAAAAAAATCACTGACGAATGAAATTGATGTTGTAACTTAAAAATTGGAATCCTAAAAAAATAACAAATATTATTTATAGTTATTTTTAACAAAATGAAAGAAATATAAATACGCTATGAAAACTGAGAACATAATAAAGTAGTAAGATATATGAGCACAGCGTACAGTGTTGTCAAGCGTATTGAGGTTCTAGTAAAGAGAGGTAAGAAAGTCACGAGTATCTACCTATAAATGACTGTCTTTACTGGAGATGAGGTTACAGAGTAGACACCCTGGCGTGCCTAAATAACTGTTATCCAACTACAATCTCGGAAGCAATTCACATGAGAAAAGCTGTAGTTTCTAAAATTAATAAGCTACTTTTCCCAATACATAACTAGAGCCGATGATTTTTAATGAAAAGAATTTTGCATCGACTTTATCAATGTCTTATGTACACATCTGCAGCTGTGCTTCGTGTCCAGTGATCGGATGTTTTTAACTCTCAGCTTCTACGAATTCTTTCCGCAAATCACAGACGTGTGGTGTTGCAGGAACCTTCCTCTGAATGGCACAGTCAATTGAAAGACGCCACTACACATATTCATGCCATCCATTAACCACGAAGCAAAGCATAAATGTGCACGTAAGGGATTGAAACAAGTTGATGCAAAATTATTTTCGTCAAAAATCTGTTGCCCTGCACATAACTGTAGGTCTGCGTTCAGGAGCTCATACTTGTTACCTCCGAAGATGAGAATGTACGCAGAACTGTCTCCAGCCGCGGTTGTGAGCAAGGGGTGGTTGGAAGGCATGTTTCAATGACTATCGTTGTGTGCCCTACTTTGAAACGTATGAAACCTCTGAGAGAGAAGAATGAGTCTCTATTTGTGCTAACACGTCCATTGTAAGCTCCATTCAGCGGCTGCTATTATCCTATTACAGTTGAGTCTAGAGCTCTTGAGAACACCCAGGCTTTGATTGTAAAAACGAACCAGTACTTTGTTCTTCTATTGTGCAGGCGGCAGTGCGGACAGTGAAGCTTCAAGTGTGGCACAATTGATGGTTGGTCTACTTGGTGCGATTACTGTTGCCGAAATTTGAGGCTTAGAGAATTGATTGAAGTTTGCCACAATTGATTGATGACTGATTTCGACAACGTTTGTGGTGTTGGTGCAAGTTTAAGATCATTGAACTTCATCACCATTTACAACTGAACTCGTGCGTAAGAAGAATTTGTTTAAAAACATAATCAGAAATAAATTCCTGTTATTGCGTACCGCCAATTGTGCAGGTTGTTCCAAAAGTCCTACATCACGGGAAGAACAAATTATGTTAAATGTTTTAATGCACGTCAGGAAAATCATAAAATGTGTTCATTATTATTGCCTGAAACCTCACAACAAAGTCGCATGCGATCACTTATGTTCCGCAGAATACTTTGTATACCAACATGGGCGGAAACAATTCGCGCATGCAAATGGTTTATGTCCCTGATCTTCACATTGTAAACTTTGGATTTCAGATATTCCCATACAGCAAAACCTATATGCATTTGTTATCGTCACTGGATAATACTGCTGAACTGACTGAAAAATTACGTGAACAGATTTTACAAGTTAAATTTTAAACTTATCTAGTTATAAGCACGTCCAGATGAACTGTGTGTCAATAAGTATCTTGCAATAAAATCAAAATAAAGTAGCAAGATTCCTTCGACGCAATAGACGCGACGTTTCAGTCTTCAGCTACGTATACAAACTGTCTTCCCGTAGTTGTACGTGAGTAATAAGTTTAACCACACTTACCTACCAATGTATCAAAGACTCTCCCTGCGGATACCCAAACTCACTGATAATTAAACAAAACTGGTTTATTATTGGTATATTATTATATAACCGTTCACCCGAAGCGTTGTTTATTGGTTACAAAAAGCAATCTAAGTACAAGTACAGACTACTACAATATCAAAATTGGCACACTATATATAACATTTGAATTCGTGCAGAACGTGTTTAAGAAAATTTGCCGGAGTGCTCGTGGTTACGGATGGGGATTTATCGCTGTAAAAGTTGGTTGTATTGTATTCATTTCTGACACTGTTCTGTCGTTACTATGGTGAGTCCCTGTTGGACTGGGCCAATGATAATTCTGGTGTGCTACCACAGAACGTCTGTGATTCGTCTACAATAAGCTAGACCGTGTCTCATAACTAGGGGTGCCTTACGTGCACATTTGTAGTTCTGCTTCGTGGTCGGTGATTGGATATTTTAACTCTCACGAGCCTTGAGATTCTACCGGCAAATCAGAGACGTGTGTTGCTGCAGGAACGTTATTGTGATTCGCTCAATCAAATGAGATACGGCTCTTCACACAGACACGCTGCCAATAATCATGAAAGAGAATTGCAGAGTAGAAATTCAAATTAGACTAAGTGCCAAAAATCCCACTTCCGAGGAAAAGCAGAAAAACGTAGAAAACACACTCACATATTTAATCGGAATAACATAGTTTAATACTAAGAAAAGATCATCCTGACGTTGTTGGCTATCAAAACATTAAACATATACAGACTTTCAAAACTAAACAAAACAGCAGTGCCACTTATTTCTTTTTGTTTTCCTTTTTTTTAATATATTTAATCACTGCACTTATCGTCTCTTGAATATCACTATACATGGCACTTATTAAATTTTGATGGAAATCCTATAACAACAATGGTATTGCCTTACCTCTCTTTTGAAGACCATAGAGTATGGCACATGCACCATTTTGATATAATAATCGTGAAAATATGGATTCTGGCACTTAATCCCTTTTGAATTTCAACTCTTCAATTGCAGATGTACACGTAAGGCACTGAAACAAACTGGGGCAAAATTCATTCGCGAAAAACAGTGGTCCTTACATATAACCGACGCCCAACAATACAACGAACAGGACGCTGTACTAATTGACAGAATACACTTGCAGAAAATATTCTTGTGATTTTCCACTATCTCTATAGCAGCGGCGTGTCGTGAGCAGTTTCAGTATAAGCTGGTGTTTGTTTAGTACTGTACAATCTCGGTGCATGCAGGAGGAACCAGTGACAACTTTACAAGTGAATCTAGAAGAACGTAATGCGGCTACTTATTAGCAGAGATCCGGGTATGCAGCGGGTTCTACGACCAGCAGGCTGGACTGCACAGTCCTGTATACACTATGTCCTCAGATATACTTGTATATTGTGTGCTGCTACACTGAGTGGACATTTGTACATATGACAAGGTAGCTCGGGAGCCAATGAGTGTCTTCATACAGGTTTACTATTGATTCACATACCTCAAGGAAAAGTTTCATAAACAGGGATACAATCACGAGAGTCAGAAATCTATCGTCTCCAGGAATGGATTCGCAAAATTTCCGGGTCCCTACTCACTTACTCACTAGTAAGGACAGGAAAATTTCACGAATTCAATGGCTTGCTGGCTAGAATCAACTATCCTATGCATACTCAAGCCCCGACAATTTGTCAACTACCTGCTACTCACTGGAACAACAGACAATGAACGAATAGATGGGGCCTGAGTAAGCAGGTAATTGAATTCGCGAAATTTTCCTGTCCCAACTAATTAGCCAGCTACAAGGCACTCATTATACACGTGGTGTGATGTCTCCTTAAACAACTACATTTGAGAGGCTGAAGCATACACTAGGAAGTAAACAGCTTACCTTGCAACACTTGTGACCTTGACCACACCCCACTGTTCTATAGGAATCTATCAGTACTTTTATGGGATGGGTAGAGACATGCAAAATTCGCGTTATAAGTTGGTAGCAGACTAAACTTCACTTTCCTATACATAACAGGGCATAATCTGCTGTTCAATTGGCCACGAACTTATATGTGTTTATCATTGACGTGTGTTACGTCTTCACAGAGATTGGCCTCTCTACCGTGTAAGCATTCTCCGCGGCAATAAGTCACGACAATATCGGCCAGAGTGAGACGTCGAACGAGCCTATAGTCACTTGTGTTATGTTACAGAATGTCCTGGAAGCTCGTGTAATACATTTCACGTGTAATCCCAAGTTCACTTCAGCCCAAATTTGGGCCTAGGCCATTTCACGACTCCAGGTGTCACCAAGCACGTCACGGCGCGACAGACAAGCTCGTAGGCGTAAAGAAACGAGACAACCAGGTAGCTACCGTGGGCGGAGCAGAACATGGTCGAGTCAGAGATCAGATCTCGTTCTTCCCTGCGAGCTCCAAGGAAGGAATGTCGCGTCGCACCTGGGATTGCCCACGCCAGAGTCCACTTGAAGAGCTGCTGACGTGTCCGAACACACGTGAGTCACGACTTATTTTCCTTCTTACATCGGGAAAGTTAACTCATATACCGGTTGGCCGGTGTCGCGGATTCCTATCCGGTTTCGATTCTCGGGGGGTATGGTTTCCCGAAATAATTCCAGCGTGTTCGGAGCTACGTTTCTTCTCAGAGACCAGAAAACGTGCGTCAACAATGCTTATCTATACGAAAATAAAACACACTCCACACTACTTGTGAATGTGACTTTCAAGACACCTTGTTAATTCGAAGGATTATTTCTAAGCCCTCTAACTTGGCTAAAATCGGCTTTTCCACGTGGTTGTTCCTCAAGATATATGTAACGGGTTTGTTCGAAATTGAGGTCTGAAAGTACACTGGACTTATCTACAGTGACGCGTCCAATAAACTGACAGGGTCACCGCCTAAAGTCCCACAGTAAAGACGTTACGGCGGAAACACTGCGGCACATTTACGACTTTGGCCATAGAAGCGATATTACAATACACGTGCCGGTCGACGTCGCTCGTAGCGCCACATAGATTTCCGCCTTTCACACACAAACAAACCCTTCACCAGGCGGCCGGCTTAAAGGCCATGCTATATTTGCATGTCTCTTGGTCCTTCTTGTATTCTTGTCCCATCATCTCTTAACATCACCAAGAGGCACGCAGAAATGTGATGCCACAGTTGAACTGTCTTATCCTGCAGATTCAGAAAGGCGACACCAGAGTGCGGTTAATTATCACGCAGGTTTGCGTATTTTCGATATTCTTTTATTTTATTATGTAAGGTATCTATTTCGTGGATTCGGAATCTGAAAATAAATAAATAAATTAATTAATTAATATAAAAGGATTTGCAGTTGATTTTAACAGCTTAAAAAATTCGTGAATTAGTCACGTTCTTGAAACTTATTCGTATTTATTTTGGTTTAAATGTGATTTTAATTTTCTGAATAATTATCTCGTTACCTTCCACTCCGCTGCTGACATTATGAATACGAATGTTTATGTTTACATGCTAATTTTGACATCGTTTAATGTTTTGAAAATTCTTCTTCTTTAACTTGACGAAGGACATAAGATGAAGGAACAAATTTATAAATATTTGCCATATACGTGGGGCAAGACGAGACATGGGACAAGGAGACAGCAAGCAAATCCGAAACGAAAGACAATGTCACGCGATCATTTTAGCCAATCATCACGCAGTAACCAATGGACACAGCATGGGACAACTTAATTGTAGCACGGCGTTACAAAGACCATGACAGACTCCTCTCCCAGCTCTTGTCACTGGACCAAGTTTTGAAGTCTTACCATCTCAGCGGATGTCGGTCGATCTATATTTTCGCACGCGTGAGTCGTATTGGACAATCACATTAGTCAGCGTATTTTCTTGGGGATATCCCGTTTCTGTCTCTCATTCTTTCTGACTCTGCTTCATACTCTTCTAGAGATGATGGTTTATCACGGGACAACTTGACTGTTTGATGGATTTTAACACACGTTCAACTTACGTGAATATTACTGGCTTTAGCTTGTACCTGGAGCTGTTGCTCTATTTGACTGAACCAATAAGAATCCTGCTATTGTAATATTTTATGTATGTTATTGGTCTGCAGACAGCTTCGTTGTGTCAGAAGCATATCACCAAATAATACGTTGCAAGAAACTACAGTGTTTTCAAGGATATGTTGGCACAAAATATTTTCGCGATGTGCCATTATCTGTACTCATCACTAGAGACGGGAAATATTCACGTGTTCATTGACCTGTAGGCTGGCCTGCAAGAATATGTGTGAACTGTAGCAGACAGCAGATATTCATTACCTGCTCGCTGTTAAAGTGATATATGTGTGTATTAGTTACATTTACATTATCGGTTCAGAAACTTCCAGGAGATGTCAGATAAGTCAAAGGCAAACTGCGAAAGGGACACAAGCTTACAGTTGTTGCAATTCTAGCTTGTGCCCAAATTAAATCGCGAATTTTTGAGATCTGTGACGTCATTACGTGTCATCACCGCTCAAGACCTCTGCAAGTACGTTGCCTCTAGAAGTGCTAATTTACTACATGAACACTCACTTCACATGCGAGTATCTGACTTTCGGTGAAAATAATGTCACACCAGATTTTTTCAGTTCCCCGTGAATACGTCAGCTGCTCTGCAAATGTACAGTGGTTGGCTAAAAATAAGTATCGTACACTCTAAAACTGAATTAGTGAATACTCACTGATTCACGCCGATAAATGGAGCAGTTTCGACAAATTGAATCAGTGAGAAACCACTGTGAAATCGGTGACTATTCACTGATTCCGAAAAAGGGTGCCTACATTCCACAAGTTAACTAGTGAACGTCCACAGATAAACCAGTAATTTTTCACTGATTCAATAAGTAAAAACTATTCTTTGAAATAACTGAAAAAACTGTGAATATTCACTGATTCACTTGTGAGATGTCGGTGCTCTTAAAGGAAATAAGAGAGTATTCACTCATTTAACGGTGACTATTTTCACTGATTTAAATGGTTGAAACTGCTCCATCCAACAGCGTGAATCAGTGAATATTCACTAATTCAGGTTTAGAGTGTACGAAGATTATACCCGAGGTTCAGGATATACTGCAGATTATATGAATGGCAGCTCGTAGGTAATCTGCGTACCCCGTAAGATGAAATGAAGTCCTACGATGGAGCAGCACCGGAATGAGAGGGGCGGAGGAAACGGCAGATCCCCGAGAAAACCCGCCGACCAGTCACATCACCCGGCACAGTTCCCACATGAAAAATGTCCGGGGACCGACCGGCCGTGAATCGAGCCTGGATAGCCTTGGAGAGAGGTGAGTGCTCTACATACTGCGCTTACTACGGCACGTAGAATGTAAACATATTTGCATCATCAGAGTTGACTAATGCGACTGAACTTATAAGAAACATAGTATAATTGCGTCCTCGCAGAAGTGCGCTGTTGCCTTGTTTGTTGTACAAGCGGGGAATGTCGCCATTCTCACATGTACGTCAGTTTGTTTACTTGATCAAGCGTCGCACCTTCATGTTCAAAGACAAACACGCTCTGGTTTTATTTCTTCCTGGAAGAACTATGGCAACATTATTATTAACCCGGTAACAGGAATAAATACACCTGCAAAGGCGCTTCCTACTCCATAGCCCTGGCGAGACCAAGGATAGAAATTAGCAAGTTATTTAAATTAAATTAAGAGCATCTGACTACTTACCTTACCTATATATATATATATATATATATATATATATATATATATATATATATATATATGACACCATATACTTTTTTGCTCATATCGCTGCGACGCACATTGCTACTAGGATAAATGAACCCGTTTTCTTTCTGTAATCTGAAAACTGTGTGTGAACAAAAAAAATCGTTTTAAAGCACTTGAAAAGACCTACTCATAACTTTTTTCTCCATGATTTCATTTTTGCAGCAATTTTTCCTTCTTTTGAATGCAGAAAATGACATTTTTCCGTAGGCGATATAGTGAAAGGTGATTGAGTTCGACATGTAGTAATTTAATGTGTAAGTCCCTATCTTCCCTATCTGCAGTTTATTGCCCGCGTCTGACTACCGGTTACAAGGTAGCTATAAAGGTGATAGTGACACTAACACCTAGTTCAACAATCGCCTCTATGTGCAATGCACTGAACCAGCGTGCAGGCTTCCAGTATGAGCTCGCCTGAACATAAGTCACAGAATGAATAGGAATACAGAAGCGAAACAGCCGGTTGGGCGGCGAATTCAGTTACACAGGCCAGCAAAATGGCTTCGCTGGGCAGCAACATGGCGGATACGCCTACAGCCAATCAGCGTAATATAGCTGCCCCGCTAGTTGGCGTCCGGGCCAATAGGAAACCTGCAGTAACATACAGGAACCAAACATACACGGAGTAGCCAATAAGAGGCGAAGTTCGCACGTATCATATGAGCCGCCACGTCATTTCACGTCTGTATTACTACCTAGTCTGTGACTAAGTGGTGGCCCTTCACTTCCATGCGTCCATCGCAGTGTCGTTAATATCGCAAAGTCGAATGCATGCCCATGTCGCAGTTTGGTCTCTGTCACATTATTGCGTTCTGTGATACAGTACTGAGGAAAAGTAGTATCTAACCACATCCAGTAATGCACTCCCATTGCACAACGTTTTTAAATATCATACTTTTGACCATGTTGGAGTGCTTGTAATTAGTACTTACACATGTGTGCTGTGTTAAAAGTGTAAACCCATCATCATATGTGTTTTGCTAACATGGTAAAAATATTTAGGCCAAAATTAACAGTTTCGTCAAAAAAAATTTTGAAGCGCCAGTTAGGCAACCTTTTTAAAAGAGAATTTTTTGAAAACTTCTACTATTTTAAACTGTGTTTAATGTTTTTGTAGCTTAATTTGAAAATTTCATGTAAAATATTTTTTCACTATGTATAAGTAATGGTACAAACGAGAAAGATGTATACAAATGACGTCCGCATATTTGTTTAAAGTATTTGCATTCTTTGTCTGTAAACTGAAACGGACATTTTAAGTTACGAATTATGTTCTGTGATCACTCATTTACCTGTATGTAACGTCATTTTTGCCTGCCAGGTGGTGTAGCAGTAATATGCGTGGTTTACGTACTATTCTTTAAATAATGCGGCTGTCCAGTCTTAAAAGTGTTAAAAACTTCCTTTTGGAAACAAAACATGACTGGAAGTAAAGTTTACTACGGCAAACACCCTGTTGGAGGGGGGGGGGGGAGTGAAGGGACTTTGGATACGTAGGATTACACTATTTTTATTTTCTATGTGTGTAAATTGTGAATTAATTCCAATTTAATTTCGCATGGGTATTCATAATTGTAATTTACTGCAAATATATTTATATACTGAGGGCTGTCATTTGTGAAGCACACATATTATAATTATTTGTGTGTGTGTCACGATGTCCCCAGATCGCGGTATGTCTATTGCTACGTGTGTGGATATGCTTGTGGCTACGTCTGTGGATAAGCACATGGCTACATCTGTGGATATGCTTGCGGTTACGTCTGTGGATATGCTTGTGGTTAGTCTGTGGATATGCTTGCGGCTACGTCTGTGGATAAGCACGTGGCTACATCTGTGGATATGCTTGCGGCTACGTCTGTGGATATGCTTGTGGTTAGTCTGTGGATATGCTTGCGGCTACGTCTGTGGATATGCTTGTGGTTAGTCTGTGGATATGCTTGTGTTTGCGGCGTCTACTTCGGCTGAGGCACAAAATATTAATATTTGAAGCTCACGTGAGACGGAAGCGGCAAGAGTCATTGTGTATTGGCCGAAGTAACAAAAATTGAGTTCTTCGAAGATGAAGGACTGCTCCGAGAATTACCTCACTTTCCGAGTACAGTCACATCACGAGTAGCCGGAACTGTTCGACACAATGAGGTCACCAGTAGTCGTCGGTGAAGTTATAAACAGTTCTGGACAGATAATAATAGCAAACGGCAGCACAGAAAATAGGAAGGAGCAACTATTTGTCACGAAAAAATTTGACTGCTTAGTTATGATGCAGTCCGAACGTACTCGACACTGCTCGTTCGTAAACTTTTTCTCCCCTTTTAACCAAGCCTATGATGCTTCTAGGAAACTACTATATACTGTACTTTTTAGGTTAGTTCGACTATGCCTTGGAAGCCGGCACGCACAGTTTGATCTCTACGCAGAGGTAAAAAATAATTTTTTGTAATTTATTTAATAGACCTTCACATATCTATATAATTATATAAAAATGAAAGGTGACTGATTGACTGACTGACTGACTGACTGACTGACTGACATATCAAACTGCAGCCCAAACCACTGGACCTAGAATCGTGAAATTTTTGTGGGGGTTCCCTTCAGGTCGTAGGCGAGCACTAAGAAGGGATTTTTCGAAATTCGACCTCTAAGGGGGTGAAAAGGGGTGAAATGTGTTTCCG
>PNEQ01008338.1:6321-17649 GCA_003012365.1 Medauroidea extradentata
AGTGTCTTCTCTCGAGCGAATTGCCCGACTCCCGTAGCATTTAACGGAAAAATAACGCAAGTGATAGTTGAAATATAAATTAATATCAATAGGCAGACGTCTTATGATCAAAAGAACACCGCTAAACAATATATATGACAGATCCTTTTCCTAAAAAAATAAGAAAATCGAGATTCCGAGTGTCTTCTCTCGAGCGAATAGACCGACTTCCGTAGCATTTAACGGAAAAATAACTTAACTGATAATTGAAATATAAATTTATATCAATAGGCAGACGTCTTACGATCAAAAGAACACCGCTAAACAATAGATATGATCGACCTTTGTCCAAAAAAAAAAAAAGAATACCGAGATGTCGTGTGCCTTCTCACGAGCGAATATCCCGATTTGCGTAGCGTTGAATGAAAAAAAAAGTACCTAGGCATTCCTTACTAGTAAAATGCCCTCGTAAATTATTCACCAAAGAAAGACGGAATAAGCGGATGTATTTATTCATTGCGCAGTTTTATATAACGTAACGTAAAAACATTCCGTCGACGTTGATGAATTGTACGAGAACGTAGATACTTGTAGCGTGCAGAGCGGACAGATAGTGCAACTGTACGAACGTTCACAAGGTGGATGATAGATAGCGCCACCGTAGCATATACCAACGTTGTTCCAAGAACGCCATTTTGTGACGTTCTTACCTAAAATCGTCGAGAATTACATGTATAAGTGATTGAAAAGAATCACTTTCACAGTCAGTATATGTGGTAAAAATAAATTAGGAGTTCCGGGATTACGTAATACACGAACGTCTATTTATTTTCCAAGTTCGACATACCCGGAGACAAATGTTTCTACACTTGGATAATAGGTAGCGTTATTATCGTGCTCACTTGTGAAACGCACGTTTTAAGACACGCAGTAACGCAATGTTTAAGCAAATTATGCGCCAAGTTAATTGTTTTAAGTGCGTATGGTGTTAACGCAATAAATAAAAATATCACGCTATTATTTATAGGGTTCGTGTAAAAAAGTAAACTCATTCGGCGCGAGACGAGAGAGATATAAGACGTCGTGCTACAGCCTAGAAGGAGGCTGTACTATAATTAAATGAGCATATGCGCATGCGCAGGAACTTTGCGTCTATAGTACGACCTCAATATAGATCCTAATACGTCGTAGTTGATGAAGACAGGCCGGCCGGCTTGGCACAGGCGGCGCCGGCGCCGCGCGGTTTTCAAACTGTCACTGCCGCATTTTTTAACAGATTTTCACTATTTTTGTTTTATTTTTAATATTGTGTCTTACCAAGTAATAACTGCAACTCTACAATTCATATTTTAATGCCGTGAATTAGATACAGTATGTTTTATTCATTGTCAACGTAATTCCTTACAATTTTTTTTGGCATATAATTTTGTTATTTTTTGAGGGTTCCTGAGATTGTATTCGTAGAATCGCTACCTTAGTTAAATCCAGGGTTCGTAAAATTGGGGGTCTAGTGTATCTGGAAATATGTACAATGTGTGTTATTTCCACAACGTAATTAATTTCGAGAAATCAGTCATGGCAGGAAGAAAGAGACTGTATTGGTTAACCGATCCTACTACTATTAAATTAATCGCGAAGTTTCTGGTAATAACTCTGCAAGGTGCAATTCGTGCAGTGTTAATTTTTCTCTAAACAACATGGGCCGGCATTCCGTTATGAGCCACATTGAAGGCAGAAAACCCTAAGTAGGCTGGGAGTTTAAACCATGTGAAACAACAATGTTTCCAGATTAGTGTCACAGCAAAGAAACTTCATTTACAGTGAGATAAGATAGGTTTTTACATCACATTTGGTCATGCGTCGTATTTCGTGCATAAAATGAGATAGTTGCTAGAGGGGAAGAAAGTTCTAGTTTAGAATGTTTTTGGGATTCAAAGAGTGATGGGGTAGTGACCAGGTATTACACATCTGTTTTTAGACAAATTATAAATGCTTTTAATTCTGGTATCGAGAGCTTTTATCTCCATAACTTCACAACAACAGCGTTTTAAAAGTGGAAAGTGAATTGGCATAAGTGAAAATTGTTGTATTTGAATACTCCTAGGACTTTGTTGCTTTGTAAATAATGAAGATATGATATAATTCCTGAAAGGTGAAGTTATGTTGATTAGTAGTGTTCAGCTTCACCAAAAAAGATAAATATTATCACTACTAATCGTTTACTGGCCAAACTTGATTTTAGACATAGTTTACTATGAAAAATGTTTCTACAGACATAAGTAGGCCTACGTAATTTTTTGTTAGGTTAGGTTGGTTTAAGTTGTGTTAGGTTATGCTAGTTTAAGTATAATTAGGTTACAAACTTTATGTTTGGTTCCCTAACCTAAATTAGACAACCTAATAAACTTTACGTAAGGCTTTTAGACACATTACAAGTAGTCGTACATAAAAAATGTTACCAGGCCTAACAACCTAACTTAACATAACAAAAGATTTTTTTACATCACACTACTTATAACGTCCCTAAAAACAGTTTTAATAAATAAACTTTTATGTCTAAAATCAATAGTTAAGCTGGTACACGATGAGTAGCGATTCTTAATATTTACCCGAAAAAAATTTGTCGCGATTATGCAACCTGGTTAATTTTATTGATATTTTCTTGGTCAGGGAAGTAAGAGCAGCTGACCTGGAAAAGGCAGGGAATTTTTTTTAAAGGTTTTGCTAGCCACTCTGTCCTGTAACTTGTTTTTCATTTGGCGCCAATCTCAGAGATGTTGTACTTATGACCGCAGTTTCTTGTTTCTTCTGCTTCCTTCATTACTTTCTGCTTTTCACCAACTGTAAGTGAACACATGATTTTTACATTTTTCTTCTCAAAGAACTATCAAAATACTACTACCAAGTAATCACTACAAAAACTCTTACTAGATATGCGCAAAGAACAATGCAGTCTGTACACGATACTAGTTATTGATCATAATGATCATGCCTGACTAACTGTATGTCAGCATTCCTCCGCTTGCATATGTTCCTAGCCTAGCCACCCAAACTTTTTTTAAGTCTATCTATCCACATAGTATTTGAACTTAAAATGTAAATTATCCATGTAAGCTGTACACCCACATTTTTCGAGATTCAAATTTTGGTAAAAGGGTGTGCAGGGTACATGTGCAGATACGGTAATGTTTCTAGTCTTTGCAACTGTACAAGGACTGGTAACTATAGAACTTTTGTCTTTCCAGTGGTTTTGCTCATTTTTTTTCTGACTACAAAATTTTCTGTGACTTGTGTAAGAATTGGTATGTTGCATTGGGAAGAAGAAACGTTTCTCTTTTTTAATATTGTGAAGAAATAATAAATTATTCCGTTGGAACTAGAGAGTGTACAGAGTAAAACAGAAGGTGTTGTGCTTGTGTTGCAGGGCGTGGCAGGGAAAACAAGGAAAATGAACGGAATCTGGAAGATGGGCGCGAGGGTGGCTATCGCCGGGGCATGGGCCGTATGATGAATGGACCGGGAAGGTCAGGTCGAGGCGGCAGGGGAGGGGGCCGCCTGGGGCCCCGAACCTTTCAGAGTCGCGATAAGGGTGGCTTCTCTCGCCCTATTGAAACGTGGAATAACCCAGGCGCTGACGACACTTCCGGAGATGCCCTTAAGATGGGTAAGTAAGTCTCCCACTGACACTTTTCTCACATTTTCAAGGTTCCATTAAAAAGTAAGTATGGTGTAGTTTAGTTCAGATAAGTCACTTTTGTTTATACTGTATATGTATATCCATCACCTACCTGCAATTTTTTCTGTCCATGAATCAGCTAGGGTGAATGTGGTATGTGAGTAAGGCTGCATGCACTGCTCTGTTTGTGCATGCTGATGAAATAGTTCCACCACACTGGTGATCTGCTATAGTAGAATGGTACTGCCTTTATTTGCTTGCAAAGTACTCTGTACTTTTGGGCATTTGCATGGCATATAATATAAATAAAGCTCTTCCACATTGACTGACAGAAAACACACACATGAAACCGGGATGCAGAGACAAACAAAATATGCAGAGTTCCTTATACAATAGAGTCTGGATATAGTGAAATTTCATGGTTCTGGGTTCAAACTTCGTTTTAGCCGTATATTCGCTATAGCCGAATCGGGCCAATTCTGACCTCTAAACACAAAAATTGCATTAAAACTATCTTTAATATTATTTAATTACAAAGTAGTATGTTATTTTAAGGAAATATAAGTTTATTTTAACAGGTAAGTATGAGCTAGTTACAGTGATACCCAACAAGTATGGGTGCAACTATTTGCTAAGTCAAAATGAGCCAAAAACTCTGCCGCGTCATGTAAGTACGGCTATCAAATGCTGGACAGCCTCAACGGTGTTCCGCCTGCGTGGGCATGCGGCAAGGTGCATGCGCCGGCACAGTCAACATGATAACACTTCCGGCCGCTGCAGACCAATGGATTGCCGATTGTGTTCCATCATTCGAACCTTGAAGAATTTGGCGTTGTTAAATCTAGTCCCACGCGGGCATATGCGGTCTCTGACTACATAAACATTTTAGATAAAATCCTAATCGGTTTTGGAGACACTGTACAGTACAATTGCTGTTGCTATTCTGCCTGATAACAAATTAAAGTGGCCGGTTTGTTTAGTTTCCTAAACGTATAACGATGTTTATCCTAAAGTGAACTATGCAGTCGGTATGCCTTATCCATGGTTTTCAGTAACGGCGGTAGCAGATGTTAACAATATATTTATAAAAATAATCAAAAGATGCTGAAGCAGATTCCCATGTGCCACTTCTCTCTAGCCACCCCTACGCATTATTCATTCGCCCAAAACACTTTTTATTTGTTTATTTTACGGAGATTTAAATCAGTTTTGGCTTTTCCCATGCATTTTAACAATGTGTAGTAGTGCAAATATCAATCTATTTACAATGTGTTGGCACAGGTTATTTTGTTAGTACATACTATATTTTCGCTGATAGGCATACACATTTTAGTGTAACGAATGAAAATATAAATTTGCAAGGCTTGACAAAAAGTAACAAACAATTAACTTGTTAGGAAAACAATCTAAAATTCATATTTAAACCATGGCGATTAAAATAGAAGTACAGTATTTGGCCACCAATACCATATTTGTTTGTGTTTAGTATCCACTTCTAATCTAAAACCACTGATATAAATATAAATTCAGGGGTGTGCACAATACACGGAAAATAGAAAAATAATACTTGGAAAAATGTTGACCGTGGGGGGGGGGGGGGGGGGGCAGGCAGAGTAGTAGTCCGAAACTGGTGGGTGTCAAGAGTGAAAGGCAGGTAGAGAGAGAATGTTCTTACGCTCACAGCCTGGTTCCTCCGTCATTACTCCTCTTCCTTTTTTCTCCCCCTTTCCCCCCTTTTCTATCCTTGTAACTGTCGCTGCTAAACCCCTATTTTTTTTTTACGTGGCAGAAACAAAAGTTTGTGGGTGGTGGGCGGAAGCAATTTGACAAGTTAATTTTGACGTCTTGTGATCAGCTCTCGGCCATAGGGAAAGAAAGGAAGAAAAAGGGTGACACTGTTTTTTTTTTTTTTGGGAAGGCAAGGCAGGGTGGTGGTTGGGTCTGCATAGTCCTCTGCTTGTAGCCACCCCCAGCCACATCTCAGTGCTGGCTGGACAGTAAACCAAAATGGCAAGCTTGCTCTGCTGTCATGGCACGTTATGTCGCGGGGAGTGGGAGGGAGCATGCTGGAAGCAGCACACAGCGTTGCCAGAGAGAGGTAGGGGGAGTGTTGTCTAGACGCTCGTGCGCACACACATACACACGTGAGCTGGCTGCAGGCAGGCAGCAAGCGACCTTGGCAGCCTATTTATAGACAGCTGCAGACAAGGTAGAGGCAAGCCACATCCCCATCATGCGGTTCGCCGTCATCCTCTCCCCTCCCACTCTCTAGCCATTGTGAATGTTACCTTTCCTCTCTCCTTTCTTTGTTAGCCACGTTTCCTTCCTTCATCCCTGTCCGATCCATCGTAGCATCTCTCACGCTGCTACACTGTATCTTACTCCCATTATTTTTTTTACATGCTAGCACGGTATAGGTAATTCGGAATTAAGTGAGCACTCAAAAAAGCCCTGATAAATTTCTATTTTCTGCCAGTTTATACCGTATTTACGCGAATATAACACCTGCCCGTGTATAACACCCTCCCCAATTTTTACTCTTAAATTAAAAATATAAAATATTCGTGTATAACAGCCCCAGCGAAAAAGAACTCCTTTCTAGCCAATAACGTCGACCATTGAATATCGAAGAGGATAATAAAGTCATCCAAGTTAACATTTTAAAGTACATAATATTTTACCAAAAACATTTTCAGAAAGAAAAACGTGTCTTAGTGTAAAAGTGGTGTGTCTTCGCTACATACTCTTTAGCAGTTGAGGCAGTTGCATACAAGCGTATTGCAGAGTGGAATATCTGCCGCGAAGATATTCTTTGGTCGGAACTCATGACGTCGACGTGTTGTTTGTATGGCAGAAAGCTGCAAAACATGTGGCCGTAATAAAAAAGTGATGAAAATACGGAATAGTTACACCGCAGCATTTGAATTACAAGACGCGTGATATGCAGAAGAGAACTGTGAAAGAACTGTGTCAAGGAAGTTTACCGTCAGTACCAATGAAAATGCGTGGCGAGAGGGAGTTATGATTTTATCAACACAAATGTAATTATGTAGGCACTATAACTCATTGTTTTCCAATTTTTCTGTTCACTTCGGTTCTGTGAGTGCTCACTATCCAATTCCAATGGTGGATCTGAATAAATGAATAGGCCAAGTGCCTAAATAACGACTGGAAAGGAACATGGTGGCCGCCATATTTATTTATGATGTGGGTACCTGTTATGTTTGGGTTATGTACTGAATTTTGTTTATTTAAAAAATTTACTTTAAAGGGATCGTTCAACGCGTTATTCATAAGTGTTCATTCTCTGAGTTATTGTAGTAGGCTATAACAACTTCTTTAAGATACAAAAATTTTTTATTCAGATTGTCTCGTGTATAACAGCCTCCTCATTTATTGATATTGGTTTTTATTAAAAAATGGGAGTGTTATACATGCATAAATACGGTATCTTTCCACTGCGTGTGAACATCAACATTGCCACGTGCTGTTATTTACATAGGCTTGTACAATGTTCACATTTACGTTACACTGCTACGAAAAATTTTAGCTACAATATCTACAGTAAAGCCTCTATTTAACAAATCTCAAGGGACCAAAATTTGTTATGTTTGTTGTAAAGGGGTTTGTTATACAGATGTCAACCCAGCATATTACATAATAGAAAACACAATTGTTATTTGAACACAAACATAACAGACAACATATTTTTTATGCATACAGTACATAGGCCTATATAATCGTGTACCGATAAATAGGTCAATAAAATGTATTGAAATATGTACAGTACTTATAGTCTTTTATTCTGACTGTTTTTTTTTTTTTGAAAAAGTCCTCAATACTAGTTTGTTTGCTTTTATTTCGAAGTTCTGTCTGGACAACCACCAAGTTGATGAAACATAGCCATGTTTTCCTGAACACAATCGGAGAGAAGGAACAGATTTTCTAAAGTTTTCAGTGCGTTTGTTACTTCAGCACTGCTTGGGCGTTTTATTTCGTCGTCTTCAGTAGCTGGTAGAGTTGTATCCTCAAGTACTGCAGATTCCTCTTCAACACTACCCGTGACAGCACTTAATTCAACTTGATTTTCCATTGAGGGACAGGTGGCCAAAGCATTGTCACACTCAACGAAATCATCAAAACATACTTCCTCACAACTTAATGTTGCAGTCACTTCACACCAATCTTCAGGAATTTCAGGCATGTCATCATTTGTTTCACAAACAACTGGAAATCCTGCTTTTTTTAAAGCACTTGGCATTGGTGGTAGGTGTCACAGTGTTCCATGCTTGGCACATCCTATGCATTGCCTGGAGAATGTTCCATTTGGGGGATTTGATGTTTTTTTTGCAGCTCATTTCTCTCAACAGATACTGAACCAATTGATGCTGATACAAGCGCTTGACCTGGCATATGATACCCTGATCTAAGGGCTGCAGCTTACTGGTGCAGTTGGCTGGGAAAAATCTCACTGTGACATTTCTAAGTTTCTTTGCATCTGGTAGTTTATGTGCACTGCACTGATCAAGGAATAACCAGGATCTTGCGATTCCTTACACCCATGTGTGCATCCAAGCTGAACAGCCACTCTTGGAATACAGAAGCCGTCATCCATGAATTTCCATTATTTTTGTAACTTCATGGCAGTTTTTTAATGTTCTTGAAACATCGTGGTTTCGCATATTTTCCGTTTACGAGAGGCGTCAGTTTTTCAGTCCCATCGGAGTTTGCACAAAAAAAGAACTGTAAAACGCTCTTTACTCCTTTTTCCACCATGGCATGCCTGACCCTTTAAACCGAGTCTTGTCTAGGATCATGTTGAAAAAAATTCCAGCTTCATTGGCATTGTAGATTACATTTTCACTGTATTCAGCACACAGAGCTTCAAGTTTGGGTTGCCAGCTTTCAGTAATTTCAGGGTTTACACCAGCTTCTTCACCACATACCCTGAGTGTGGTAAGGTTCTATCGGCTTTTAAATTTGGAAAACCAGCCATTCGATGCTTGGAAATTTTCGATTCCCATGCCGAGTGCTTCCTGCCGTTCCTTTTCTTGAAGAATAGGTCCAGACACATTGATATTCGATGCCCTAGCCTCCATTAGCCAATCAAAAAGTTTTTTGACCAAATCTTAATTTTTGCACGTTTTAACACGTTTCCGATTCGTGCCAACCAAGGCAGTGTTATTTTTTATTTGCTCACGATTTGCGATTATCGTTGATAATGTAGACGCCGGGATGTTGAAACGTTTAGCAATATCGCACTTCTTTTCTCTGAGATCAACAGCATTAAAAATATGTTATTTAATTTTGATATCTATTTGCCGCCGTTTCTTCGTATTTCCATTAATTTTTTACAATTTTTAAAGTAAAACCACATGCCAATATACCAAAAACACGTAACACATAACCTAGAATAAAGCTCCAATGTAAATAAAACGATCGGCCATCGCAGATAGTGTAGTGTTGTGTAGTGTAATGCGCACCTTTAACTATAGAAGCACCATGGTCGCTCGTCTCTTCAAAATGTTGTTACCGGAGTCTGCCACCATCAGCGCTCAAATCGCAGCTACAAGTGGTCAGCCATTTTGTATAAAGTGCTGTATGCACGCATCATGTGTGTCATAGAGCTTTGTTTATTTATCGATTTTACAAATGTACACTTACACAAACATATTTTTAGCCGCGGATGCAGGAAAAATTCCCAAATGGCGTGAAAAATATTATTATTTATGCATGAATTTGTGTGTTTTTCGAAAGCGGCCGTTCGTTGTAAGGAGAACTGTACCAATTCAAAAGCATAAATTTTGATATTTGGAGGTTAAAAGTGTATTCCCCTTATGGTGGTTTGGCGGGACGAAATTTTTATTTCGTTGCATGGGTTTTTTCGTTAAATAGAATATTCGCTAAAGGAGGTTTTACTGTACGTACTCATTAAATGCAAAGGTGCTGAATATATGCTACAATCAGTAGTAATCTTAGTTATAAATACATGCGAGTAAACGTCTTATAACACTGGTTTCTCTGCGTCTACTCTAAAGGCGCTATTACGATTCTCATAAATGCATGCACAGTGTAATCGAACTTCTAAATTAAAAGCACCACTAAAAACACGCATGACACATGCAACTTAAGAATTCAAGTTCCGTTTAGCATACTGCAATTGACGACGATGAGGCACGTAAAGAGAAACAATAAATACCATAACGTATTTTCTTAATGTGTGAAACAGGGAAAAAATGCTGTTTCTATTTCCAGATACTCACGCTGGCGATCATAAAACTAAACAACTTACATTACTAATGACTTCACATAATTTAGCAATGATATTCATAAACAGTCACTTATAATGCTTTTGATGTGTTCATCAGAAACCAATATTCATTACGCAACGGACAAACAAACTGAATGACGCTTCCAAGCGAAGCGGCGAAAACCTAACTCTGATGCTGTCTGTGAAATTTTAAATTACTTCTGTGGCGCGAAGTGTTCGCGGCATGTGCCAACGATAATCAACTCGGTTGCGTCGCTTTGTGCTTGCGCTAATTGAATAAAATTATACAGTCAGTAGGTATGTCAGTAAGAACTTAAATAAATATTTTAAAGTATATTACAGGGGAACCCCTGAATTACACCCCCTGATTCTACACATTCCTGCCATTTACACTGTTTGTATTTGGTCCCATTTAATGATTTTACATTATAACATTCCCTCAGATTACACTTTCCTGCATTTTACACCATTTTTTACTGGTCCCTTCAGAAGTGTAATTCAAGGGTTCCACTACAGAGAGGTCGTTTGCATTTGAGGTTTCACTAATGCTGTATTCAAATAAGAAAATACACGGAACTACATGCAATTATTCGCTACCAACCATACAAACAGTAATGTAACTGTTTTTAATGTTGACTTATATGCAGTAACGGCTAGTGATTTTTTTTCAATGGTTAAATCTTTAGTGCTCACTTTATTCCAAATGACCTATACTTAAACTTTTTTCCCTGGAACTTGTGGCAAAATTCACAGTGTGCGCTGTACACATGTATGTAATGATGCATACCAAACAGGCTTTTGTGGTGGTACCTACCCTCCACGTGTTGCTATGCTGCAACTACATAGTTAGCGGCGACACTTTTTTATCTCAGGGTTCGTTTGTGGATACGTGCAAGAAGAAGCAGACGTCTCGAAATAAATTCACTTATTCTGGGGTACCTTCGGTTTATTTAAAATAAAATCATTCTGCACTCAAGATATAGGTGATTCGGAATGAAGTGAGCACTCAAAAAAGCCCTGATTAATTTATATTTTCTGCCAGTTTATATCTTTCCGCTACATGTAAACATCAACTTTGCCACATGCTTTTATTTACATAGTCTTGTACAATGTTTACATTTACGTTGCAGTGCTCCGATAAATTTTAACTACAATATCTACTCATTAAATGCACGGGTGTTGAACATGTGCTATACTCAGTAGTGTGAAGTGTTCAGCCACTTCCCCATCTTGTTTAAATATTTATAAAGTGTTTTTATTTTCTTATTTAAATTTATATGTAAATCTTTCTTAACAGGCTATATGCCATTTTCAGGGCGAGTTTGTCAGGTGTCCGGTGTGATGCAACAGAATTCAATAACCTAGTAATTGGGGACATGTTAATTTAAATTCACCTTTTCAA
>PNEQ01008339.1:0-18584 GCA_003012365.1 Medauroidea extradentata
AAGTAGTGTTGATGAATTTGTCAAAACCTGAAAAATAGAAATCTTAGTTTTGTAAAAAGGGAGATGTAGTGATGTAAAGGTTGGCTAACCTGTGAAGTTAGTAAACAATGTGAAGTTTTGGATGAAGGTCCATGTAACATGAAAGTAATGAGATAACCAGTGATTAAGGAGAGTAAATAAAGAAACGAAGTATAATACAACATCAATACAAAATAGTGAGAGAATATATTCCTGAAACTACTTAGTACTGTAAGTTATGCCCAGAGAGTACAGTACCTGACAAAATCTTTCACCCAATAATAATTATTTCTGCACATGCTTTTCATTCCACCAATTTTCATTTGCACTGAGAAAAATGTACATTAATCAGTGACATCTAAAATAAAATAAATACGAAAAAAAAAAAAAAAATTAGGTTACTGCTTTTGACATTATAGACATGTTACAGATTGTTTTATATCTGTCACAACAGAAAACTGAGATGAGCTGCTTTGCAATAACTGTACCAGTAGCACAATTAAGACATGTCAAATACTGTATTGTAAAGTGCCTTGCCCAACTACCCCAATGTACGGTGGATTTCTTTAATTCTTTTTCATTTTCGTATTACTGTTGGTGTGTTAAATGGACCTCCCTACTAAGGTGTTGCCACACCTCCAGGCTGCTGAGGTACCTCCGCAACTGTCAACGCGAGTGTTGCTGCTGCAGGCGGAGCCAGGGACCTTTTCTTATAAAGTATTTTTCAGAAAAATAAAGAGCCTGGTCATACAGAAGTAGAGCCTGGATTACCTGAACACTATTCTTCTAAGATGGATAGATCGTACCTGCAGTTTTTTGTTTATTTTATTCATGATATACACCCAGATGTTTCACTTTATTTAAGCCTAATGAATTGTAATTTCTCTTATAATAATTCTTTTGTATAGTAAAATAATATCTAATCGGTGAGCACCAATATTTAAACATTGAATTTAAGTTAAGTCTATTTTCATAAATGTATAGATGTTTGTACCTCACAAGTGCTGGGGAAATTTTGGTTTAAATATTTTTTGTGTGTTTGAGAAATGGGACTCAGAACATGCTGGTGCTGCCAAAGTGTAAATGTATCCTTCCGCATGTGACGTTTTTTGTTTGATTCCGTTTAGTCTCTGTAACCCGATTTCAAAATATTGTAAAATGTAATAATAAGTTTTAATACTGTGGTGGTACATTGCCTGCTTCCCCTCACATTTACCACACTGCTCAGGTCCTCGATGAAGTGTTCCTTACATCAACCACGCCGTCGATAGTTCATGTCTCTTGTGACACTTAACACGTGGCAGTCAGTTCCAGCATTAAAACATTTATGTTACGAAAGATAGTTACCTTCATTACCGTGATTTACCCACATTACGGACGGCCCGCTCACGGAGTTTACCTTAGCTCACCACATTAATTATAATTTTAGGAAACAAAAGAAAGAAAAACTACTACATTGCATGCTTTCTTCACAATTATCCGGTGCTATCACAGCACTACCCTTTACCTTACGAGTACAGATGGTTGAAAATATGCTGGATTAAATAGTAGTCTAATATACGACTCTAACTCGGCCCACGTGGTGAGCTACCAACCACGTTAGCAGTGTGGCTAGCCGATTGCAAGCTCTTCTCTGCCACATCCTCATCCTTGATGGTCGCAGAGAGACTGGGATGAGCAATAGCCATCGTTGTGCACACAAGCTAGCGCAAGGGTACCACTGTTCATAGTATTTCCAGAAACTCTCTTTAGTCCAGAATATACTAATTTAAATAATAAAAAAAAAAACTAAAACTTTACAAAATGATAGCGGCAGGGCTAAAGTGAACAATACTGTTTACAAAAATTTTATCTTATATCTGAAACGGCTGGAAATAATAAAACAAATATCGCACTTGGCTGAGTGACGTAGTTTCCTGCCCTGGAACCATCTGGGTGAGCCAGCTACTCTGCTAGACAAAACGAAAGAAAGAAAGGAAGACCTACTGACTGCATTGGCTCAACGAACATTAAAATCCTGCGTAACTTCTTAACACACAAGTTAAGAAAAAGTTACAAAAGACAAAAAATGTGGCAAATTCAATCAGCTGCAAGTAGACACCCAACATGGCCAACCTCAAACAAACTTACAAAATAATGATTATCACTATTGCCCTATAGACTGAAATGATGCCATGAACATGATACATACAAAACATTTGTGCTCAAAGGATATTTAAGCTATGCTGATTCTTCAGAATGGGATCCCTTACAGACATTAAGGGGAAAGTCCATTCATTGGTTGTACTTGATTTTTGACTTGATCTTTAAATAAAGAAACATTCACTTTAATTCACAAGCAACACATCGACATCCTGTTGGCAAGCCGGGCAACAGTACTACCTAACCTTCTGTGAGCTTTTAATCTCACCATTTTAAACTTGCACATATTTTAACACTATGTAAAAAAAAATAATTATAAGTAACTGTCTGCATTAGGGACTGATGAGGTCAGCTACTTCACAATACGTATGTTTAATTACACGTAAGTTAGTTTTACAGTAAGTGCAATATAATTAAGAGTGTTTCTAGCTGTGGGCGTATTCATCCACGGACCTGTGGGGGGGGGGGGGCTACCTCGACTGCGGCCAGTTTCGGCTCGCCCCAGTCTTTCCTGTGTCTTCCATGTGTGTAGGTCGTTGTTGTAGCGAGCGCACTTCACTAGACTCTGCCGGCATGAGTGTTGAGTTGGATGAGCGCTAGTTTGTTGTTAACGTATGACGCAAATTCATTTACAATATAACAGAGTTATCTGCAGTCGCAACTATCCAAATTAATCACGGGACTTACTGGCCCACGTGGTACACAGTCTGTAAAACGGGTGGCCTTTGTGATTCACAAATGTGCATAGGGCGTTGGGAACTCTCTTAATACCAATGGTGCAAAAGGTTTAGTTTGCAAAATAGGACAGTGGCTCACCGGTAAGTCTTTTGTTTTATAATGTAGCCTACCATGATGTATGAACTGAACAGTGTGCGCTTTGGCAAAAAATTAATGAAATACAATCTTGTAATAACCCAATTGTTGTTTCATCCACAAATTCTCGTAGCCCACAGTTATAAACCCTGATATGAGAACATGTTTTACTACAAGTGATGCCGAGGCACCCAAACACATGTTAAGATTGGACAGCATAAACCTGTACCACCACAATATAACATCGTGACGAGATCAGGATAACCAATCTGATATAGATTGGGCCTATGGGTGATGTATGATAGGGCGCCAGTAATACTCCCCTCGTATTGCACTTTAGAGACTCTTGGGTGACTCAGGGGGTGGTTTGTTCGTTGTGCTCGGCTATTCCGCCAACGTCGTTCTTATGCTTATGGTTACATAGGTCGTAACACACTATACCATGATGTAACTGCAATGCTCCAGTTCAATGAGATTTTATTGGTTCCCAAAATACAAGGTGCCTGAATATTATGTTTACGTACACAACAAGGTATTGGGATGTTCCGTTACCGTGAATAATATATATAATTCCGCGGTGGTGGGTAGGTGTGAAGTGAATGATGGATGTCCCTGTGGCATGTGAAAATGCAGCTCTTTAGCAGCAAGGGTCGGCGGCCACTAGGATGGACAGACGGTTTGCTTAGAGATGGACACAGGTGTGAAATATGATATGCTCTAGATGACGATGCTTTGTTTTCCAAAACACAATGCAAGGCAGTCTATCCCGGGCACGTAACAGTGTGGTGATGACTCTACAGGCGTGGTTCGTGGTACTCCCGTTGGTGATTATGGATTATGCCTGCCAAATGAATGTACTCACTGCGATCAACATAACTCACGTATCATGAATGCATCTCCCTCCTCTATGCTATGCAATGGATGTGGATGATGCGTACGTAACCTTGGAGCTCAACTCGCTACCCAATTGCGACCATTAACACGCACACGTGGTCGGTTACCATCACAGGTTACGCCCTTAAAATGATGATAAAACAGTGAAATTACGCCGTGGACCTTACACCAAATGAATATAATGCACCATAAATTATATCCGTCCCGAATATTTAACGGGAATGCTCAGATGGCTCTCGATATAAGTTCCGTAGCCCTGCTGCGATGACTGAACGTGCACGTGGTTTTACATTAAAAGTACCAAAACTGGTAATAATTATTAATTGAAGCGGACTAGCAATACTAGGAGGAATGTCTGAAGACGTGTGCTTGCACAGGTAAACCGGTATACTACATAAAGACTATTGAAAACTAAATCAGTAACAAAGTTAGAAGTGCACACGGACAGCGTTCTACCTGTTCAGACGACACTGATGTACTGCCACAAGCATGATGGCCGCCAAGGACTCATCGACCCAGATGGGGTGCGTAACTTCCGGCCACCTTGTTGCACGTTTTAATATATTTAAAGAAATGTCACAGCATTAATTATTACAGGTAAGACAATTTACATGATTAAATATTTGCATGTGGTAATGCTTTTGAGTGTTCATTATGAATTAAACGTTATACTCTGCTGTGACTGGCCAACTACCATGGCGGCCTCTTTAAAACGTTCACGTGAATATTTCCTGCAATAAGACATGACACTGCCTGCAATTAAACATCTTAAAACACTACATGCTGGAACAACAATATTTCGATAAATAACAATGAGAGTCTGTGGCCAATGAACAAAGGGCAGTGGTGATTTGAGGTTAGGCAGTGCTGTAATAGGCTTAACCCACCGCTGGCCCTTTGGCCGGCATCAAATACTACACCAGCAGGTTCCTTTTAGGTTTATTAATTTCAATATAACATATATTATACTTCAGCCCAACACATCGTCCGAACATAAAACGACATCCAATTTAAATCTACTAAGAAATTTGTTTTGTATATTTTTATTTAAGTACAAGTATGCAATGATAAATTAGTTTTTTAATGAGACACATGAAATTAACAAACTCGGTTTGCTGACCAGAAAAATTCAGGTGTGAACAAAGAGTTATTTATTTTGTGTCAAAACATGCTGAGCAGAGAAAACTGCAGCTCAATTTGACTTCAGTGTCAAATTTTGTTTTAACGTAAATCTTTGTTACATTTTTAGCTTAGAACTCAATACTGATACACAAGACAGTTTGTAAAGTTACCAATATCAATTTTCAGCACATGAACAGTAGAGTCATCATATCCACAACTATGTTAACTCGTACCTGATGCAAAGAGGATAGAAATAAACTCGGGAGGTTAAAAAAACTTATTTAAGTCCAAATCGGCTGTCTGCTCCCACTCCATTGTACTGGCTAGGTCAGCAGGTTAATTGACAATTGCCAAGGGTCCACGGATTCACGGGGATCTCAAAGCAACTCCAGAGTAAGATATTTTTTTTTAAATAATCAATTTTTTTGTTATAGCTCCAATACCGTAAAATGGGGTGAATAGGAACAGTGGGGTGAATAGGAAGAAAATTTCAAACCAATTTTCCGCCAACAACTCGTCAGTAAAACATGTTTTTTTTAATGACACTATCATTTATAAGCAGTTCTCACGTGCGTATATAACAACCGTTTCTGTAAAAGGAGGTATTCTATGAAAAATTTGGTTGTAAACTTTCGTTCCTATTCACCCCACTGTTCCTATTCGCCCCGTTTTACGGTACTGTACATTTTATTCAGTGGGAGTGAATGATGGTACACTTAAAATATTTTTAACAGTTTATTCTAATGTTTTTTACAAACTCAATTGAGACTTTCAAGTAATAAATATTGAAATAGATAGTATAATCCAATTTCAAGGCTGTAGAAATCTATGAACTATTAAAATACCATAAAAATTCTGTTACAGCAGTGATTCATCTATGAAAACAAAGAGACATTGAAACTCTTATCAACAACAACCAAGCCACAAACAGAAAGAAGGAAATTGTAACTATAAGACAAATTCTTCTACATCTTATTGATATCACACTCTTTATTGGAAGGGAAGGAATAAGTAGGTAGGATATTCTTTAAACCAAAAATTATATAGTAGAAAATGTATGGACATCCACTTCCACCTACTTGGAATATGCATCCACCAAATTTTGCATATTACGATGATCTTTTTCTGCAAAATCCATGTGAACACGTTCCCAGATCGGCTCATGACTGGCTAAGCTACACAAGTTTGGTTTGGGTTCTTCGGTCGAGATAGCTGACATGGTGCACATTTCTTCAATAGAGTCTCAATTTCTTGATCCATCTTGGGCCATCACACATGACTACTTGCCAAAATTTTCATCCTCACTACCCCTGGATATCCTTCACGTAACAACTGTAGTAATTCTTCTATCAATTGTCTTGGAATAATTATGCGTTCTCCCCTTGTCACACAACCTTGTTCCACTGCTAATTCATCTCTTTAGGTCAGATATAGTTTTAGCTTTTCCTCGACTTCAACCATGCATGGTATACTTGTGCAAGTCTTGCAATATGTCATCTTCCTGTGAGACCTGTGAAATCCTAGCTGGCTGAACAGGTACATTCTCCATCACATTCACTGAGTAGACCAGCAGTTCAACTGGTTCCAAGTGTGGGAGTGGCAATCTTGAAATGGCATCCACATTTCCTAGCACCTTCCCTTTACGATACAGCACGTCATAGTTGTAACATGACAGTAACAGTGCTTATTGTTGCAACCTAGCTGCTGCCAAACAAGGTTGGCCTCAGTTGGCCCGAAGATAGCCACCAACAGTCAATGGTCTGTGTACAGCATAAATTCACGTCCATACAAATACTCATGAAATTTCTTCACAGCAAACACAATGCTCAAGGCCTCTTTTTGTAACTGACAGTATTTTCTCTGTGCTGCAATCAATATTTTAGATGAGAAACAAATGGGTCTCTCTGTGCCATCTGGTATCTTGTGAGCCAGCACAGCTCCCACCCCACACCGGAAGGATCACTCACTACAATCACCAGTTTATTAATGTCATATGCATTGCAATCAACACCAGGGCCTTTAGGATTCAGGTTTTACTTGCCTCAAAAACTTGCTCGCATTCCTCCGTCCAGTTCCATTTTGCTTCTTTCCCCAAAAAATTGTACAATGGTTTTAAATTACATAACTTGCAATATGAGACACAAATTTGGCACAGAATTTTAGGTGGCCTACATCATTATTCTGACACATCATTTGATACTGGAGCATCTGAAAATGCCTGAACTAAATTGGCAACTGGTTGAATTCCTGTTGGGCTGATACAATATTCAAAAAACTTTACTTCAAACTCAAGGAATTAACATTTATTTTATTTGACTGTTACTTCAAAATGTTGGATGACTGCTTTAACACTGCCTCTAAAGACTGCATGAATTCCTGTCGTGAACACCCTTTGCCAAAATCTCGTCTAAATAAGCTACCACATGTGGAATTCCCGGCAAAATTAGCTCAATGACGGCCTGAAAAGTACTTGGACCACAACACTGCCCATAAGGCATCCTTCTGTATCGATGCAACTCCTTGTGAGTACTGATCATCAGTATCTCCCATATTTCTTCCCCCACCACCAGTTCCTGATATGCCAGTGTCATGTCCAACAAACAGAACCCTTGTCCCTGTCCCAGAGAGGTTAATATGCCTTCTACAAATGGTAGTTCCAATTCCACATTTGGGTTCACAGTCTTCTTGAAATCGACACATATTCTCAGTCCCCCCATCTACTTTGGGTATTATTACTAATGAGTTGGCCCCGCTACTGTGCATCACCTTTTCTAAAACCCACCACTATTTCCTCCAGTCTGTCCAACTCATCTCCTACTTTGACTACTATGGCACAAGGTACTGATCTGTCCTTATGTAAGACAAGCACACTACCTGCTTTCAGTATGAAATGTGCTTTCATGTTGCGAATCTCCCCCCCCCCCTCCCCTATTTCCCATAGAACACATCTGAATATGTACTTTAGTTTCAGTTCCTGTTTAAACACGTCAACTTCTCCTTGCAGTTTCTAGAGACCTGTTCCTCGCCAACTTTAGTTCCTTCCCAGAGACAGGTGTTCAGGACTTATGCCTGTTGGCTGTCCATCACCGCTGCTGACATTGCCTTCTAGTCGAGCTGCAATACAGACAGCCGATCCCTCCCCAATAGTGATAGCAATTTTTGTCTCCTGAGTCTACCACTAACAGTGCCAGTTTCCTTACCTGTCTGCCACTTTTTATCCCCATATCTATACTGCCTTTTAAGGGAAATTACTCCTCAAAATATGTACGCAACTGAACGCCTGTTGGTTGCAGCAGAATAATTGCCAACTATGCACAATACACGTTGTATGGTATCAGCGGGACCGCTGGCCTTGTGTCTATCTATACTCTATTGTCCGCATTTCACTTGACTTTTTACTGTCACATTGTATGTCCATTTTTCTTTATTTGACAGACTTACCTGTTGCAAGTTCATAACAGCCTGTTCTGTATTTCTTTCATCTAACTGTGCTGCCAGTATGACCCTTTTCTTGAATTCTCATCCATCATTTACAGGCCAAATGCCCCACTTTGCCAAAAGAATTGCACTTAAACTTTGCATAGCAACACATGTTCGCTAAATGGTCCACATTTCCACAACAAAAGCACTCTTTACTATCTTCCTTACTTCTTCCTCACTCTCTTTTTCATCAAAGTAAGTCATTATCATCCAAAGCTGCACTTGCTATACTGAAACAGTATTGGGTAATTAACTAATAGTAACGATATTAATTTTATCTTGTACTGCATCTTAAAATAGCTTTAGAAATATGATTGTTACACAAATAACCTACCCGAAATATTTACTGAAACCAGTAAGTAGCCTACCTGAGATATTTACTGCAGCCAGTATAAGTTGCACATGCTAAGTACCAAGTACTCGATTAGTATCAATTCATCTTCACAAATAACTGAAGTATAGAAGTGCTTCTCTCTTAATGCACAAAAATTACATATTATGAGTTACTTTAAATACTTTTTTTAAGTTATTTACAGAGACTTGAAAATTTTGCAGATTCTAATTGATACAAGCTACAATTCAAACATATGTTTTTTATATCACTTACACAATTGGTCAAAGAGTTAGTTGACACCTCCTGGAACGATTTGAGCCAATGAAAAAGTAAGTAACAAATTGCTGCCCTAAGCATGTTCTAACTTTGCAGGAGCAAGCAGACACAGCAGTTGGTATCTGCATGAACATACAGATATCTGTGAATTATAGCTTACAGATCAGCGAAAGCCACAAATTTATTGGCCTCCAGCTATTTATAAGCTACTTCAAAGTATTTTAAGAAGGTATGAATTAAATTTATTTACAGACCTGTTTACACTGTTAGTATATGTGTCACTTACAGGTGTGATGGAGCGAGCAAGCCTAGAGGCTGTTTTTGGCGTGGTGGGTCGTTCCCTGTCAGAGCCTGCGAGGGATGCCTCACTGCCCAAGCTAGGTGTGGGTGAATGATGGGGCAGTGATGACTGGTTGCTGATCACAGTCTTGGGCGTGGTGGTTGTTGAGTTTGAGTCAGACTCTCCTCCAGGACTAGCCATCTCCTCCTGCCCAGCAGAGGTTACCGTAAAATAATGTCATACCAACTTAAAACATTCTTACTTTATCACTAAAAATGTGCAGATTATAGTGCAATAAAAAAATCTAAAAGTCTACATGAACATAGAAAATGTTATCTTCAATGGCTTCAAGTTGTGTGTATATAAACTTAACTACTGGTATTGACTGTGGATACAATAGCAACCTGAAATAACGAAAGAGGTCCTTAGTATCTAATAATCATACACACTAAAGCATCCTTGCAACATAGAATAAATTTTTGTCAGTTAAATTTTCATGCCAACAGTGAACACAGGATAGCTTTGAAAATTCCATATAAAAATGTTATTAAAACATATTTACCAACAGTAAAAAAATGGCAGGTTTGATACTTGTTTCTAAGCATACATTTTAAAATAAAAAATACGTAATTTAGATTATATTTTCATCTAAAAAGAACTACAGTAATTTTAAATTTTGAGGAGGTATTTTTTGGGTTTTGCTTGGACAATAATTGAGGAGAGGGACGAGTAATAAATAAAGGAGATGCTCAACTGATTACTTGGCCCAGGGGCAATATGTACGGGTTAGATGCACTGGAAAGCATACTTAGCTATGGCTGTCATGTTCCATAGCCTGGTTATGACAGTAATTTACAGAGCTACAAAAAGTGTGAAATATATCACTAGTTGAACTTTGTGACATAACATTCCAAACGGTAGTAAAATCTTCTAGCAGTTATGCTATGATCCCCATTTCTACTGCTTTTGTGTAATTATTATTTCCTACAGACAACCAGATATAACAAAACATAACACCAGTACAGTTTTCCTGAAAATAGTTACTAGTAATCTGATTTTTCTACAAAAACAAATATTTGGTTTCAGCCACAGTAGTAACAAAAAAAATTCAATTACATAATTAGCTACAGTAGAATCCTATTAAATGTTTCTGAAGGTATCTAAAAAATTTCTACTTTATAAATAGGAAAACATTATAAGAGAGTAACTTCCTATTATAACACAGTTTCAGAGACCAAATGATGGTAACAGGGTCCTTATCTTAAGGGTTTACGTGACACTAACTTTGTAGATAATGAGACTGTCACACATACAGCCTAACTATCTCGAACTGTCTGGGTTTATCACAATACCGTCAGTATTTAACACCTACTCCCTTCCATGATAAACTCTAAACTTGGGGTACTAGATCCCCGTCCTACCTATGAACATACAGCTACACACGAATTCCTGAATCACTCTAATCACTATCCCATGCAACACAACACATAATCTTTCTCTTGAGCGTCTCTAATTACAACCCTACTGCAACACATAACTTTTTATTTCGCTGGCTGCCGCTTTTCTCTGTCAGAGGACCTATAACCACCGACTACACATTCCTAAATGTCTGATTCAAGCTTATCAAAGTCTTTTAAGGGAAGCAGGTCACCTCCATTCTTCCCAAAATGGCTTGTTCTTCTGCTGAGGGTGCCTGTGTTGAAAAATCATCCACAGGCTGAAACTTTTCTGGCTATGCTGATTGGCTGTCAGCTGCTGACGAGCTAGCCTCCACCGAGTTGCTCATCGCTATGTGACTACCCTCTTGATCTCAAGCTTGTGGACACACACCGAACTGCAGTGGCTGTTCTGTTGTCTACACAAATATGCACCCCTTGCTAGCAGAAAATGTGATAGGTCTTGCGTTCCACTGTCCACAGTAACACTTGCATCTGCCTCCCCCCGTAGGAGCTGGTCAACAAAATGGCCTATGTTCCCATCCATCCATCATTCACAACAGTGTATACATACTATCTTTTTTGCTTATTGATCTTACCTGGCACCAATTTAACACCACCACTGTACCCAGGGCCCAAAAAAAATCTATATAGACACTAGGAAAAGACATTGTCTCTTGCTCCCAACCTGTGCTCACATTCTTTGTGAGATTGGCCCGAGACTGTTGGCGTAACTGACACTTCCCTACGTAATGGTCACTGTCATCATCTATCTTCGGCCACCAGACATAGCTTCACGCAACAGCGTTTGACCTTACTACACTAAAGCAAGCACATCTTTTTGCAAACTTGTTGGTATGACCACCCTGCTCGCCCAAAGAATACAATCTTTGTACATGGATAGTTAAGTTTTCCAATTCCAGTATGGTCTCAGCTCTTCGGACATGCCCTCCTTAGCCATCCTTCACCTGTGAACTTTCTCACAATCTTCAATACCGAGTCAGCCTCTACATGTTTGGCAATTATAGCAGCCTCAATGAGAGGATCTGGCAATGCTTTTAACATTAACACATCACCAACAGCTGGAATATCAAAGTCTAGGCCTTCCAGCAGCAACCTGCTTAGAGTGTCTGTATGAGCAACACTCAGCCCATGCTTGTATACCAGAGTGCAATCAAAACTGATAGAATAAGACACAATCACAACACCGCAGAGATCTCACATCAGGAATTTTCCTTGCAAGGTCAAGTAGACTCACCAGTGATTGGTGGTCAATGACAATTAAGAATGGCCTTGCTGACAGATATTGTCTAAATTTGGTCACACCAAACATACTGCCTAATGCTGCGTTATCAAGCTGTGAGTAATTATTCTCATGTTAATGTAACATACGTGATCCAAAAGTTATAGGCCTTTCCCTGCCACCATTATCCACATGAGCAATTATTGCTCCGAGGCTGTACTCTAAGGTGCCACAAGTCGAAATGGCTGGTTCTTTTGCATCGTAATGTACCAGTACTAAGTCAGACTTCAGAAGACCTTTAGCTGAGCAAAACGTACTGTCATGCACCTCTGTACACTCCCACTGCCTCGCTTCGAAGTGCAACCAACGTAATACTTCTGACACACTTGCCTTATCTTGTGAGAACCTGCCATAAAAATTCAGCCATCCTAGAAACTCTTGCAGTTCCTTTTCGCATGATGAGACAGGAGCCTGGTGTATAACCGTCACTTTATCTGCTACTGGGTATATGCTTACCCTGTCTGCCCAGTAACCCACAAACTGGACTGATGGCACAGCAAACACACACTTAGGCACTTTTAGCTACAATCTAACTCTGAGATGCAACTCTGCCCTGGTGGACATGATGCCACTAATGATCCTCATTGCAGTCTGAGATGAAAATGTCATTCAGTGTAATTGCCAATCCCTGAATCCCAGCCAGCAAAGTCTCCATCAAGTCTATGGAACACAACTGATGCCAAATTGTAGCTGTTTTACTTTAAACAGACCCTTCAGCGTGTTGGTCAATATAGTTTCCGCAGTACTGTCATCTACAGATACCAGTAAATAAGCATCAGCAAGATCCAGCTTTGTGAAAATCCTCCCTAAGACTGATTAGAAAAAGCCTCATTGGAAGGGGGTATTTCAGTTTTACTCACCATGTTGACGGTGCACTTGTAGTTCCCACAGATCCGCACAGACCTACCAGCTTTTACCACCACAACAATTGGGGTGGCCCAATTAGAAAATGTTACTGATTCGTAAACACCTTGCTTCACCAATCTGTCTATTTCCTTACAAACACTGTCTCTCAGCGCAAAAAGTACTAGGCAGCACTTTCCAAATAGCGGTTTTGCTTGAGGCTCCAATTCAATACTTACTAGTGGCCCTGTGTAACATCCCAATTCTACACTAGCAAACACCTAGGGGTACCGACATCCTACCTCTGCTATCACACTGTTTTACAAAGTGATAATTCCCTCCATTGATATGCTAAAGGAGGTCAACCAGTTCTGCCCAAGGAGACTATAATCCCTTTCCTTCAGCCCCCAACTGGGGAAAAGTAGCCTCTGTAGTGTTTGTCTTCATGTGAACCTCTTAAACTCCTAACATACTCACCTTTACCTGTGACCACATACGTAGGAACAGCTTTGCTTCCTACGACACAGGCTTCTCTGGCCATAACCTCTCAAATGTTTCATTACTGATGATAATGAAACCCACTCCTGTATCTACCTCTATAATAACTTCTTAAATATGTAGACAGAATGTTGAAGTACTCACAGGCTGGTACTTCTAGACAAGACGTATCAGTCTCTGAGTACATCAACATTCTGTCTACATACTTAATTGGTTAACCTAGCAAACTATGTTTTATTCCACTCTATAATAACATCTTTACCATCCAACAGAACTGTCATGCAGATTGGAGGCTGGGTTTTATTGACTGTGAGCGCAAACATTGCTACCTCGTCCTCGGAAGAGTCTGAATTTTTCGAAAACATAGGTCCCGGTAGTTTTCGGTTCCCTCCTTGACTTCCAGTGAATATCTTGGATTGTTTGTTTATCCAAGAGCCCTGGTTTAGAGCATAAATTGCATGCAGTGTTACAATGTTTACAACTTTCCAGGCTGTGTGGTCTGTTGCATCTCCAACGAGACTGATGATCTGATTACTCTATTCTGTGCTAATTTACTCTGCACGGGTCTATTCTTGGCCGAGAATCGAAGCCCGGAAACATACATTTGGTTTGCAGACTCTACCAACTCGCTCACTTCCCCACTCAAATGACTCACATTCCTGCTGGCCACTTCTGCTGCAATAGATGACAGCCTGGAATGTTAACTTGTCCTTAGATAGCATTGTGTGCTGTAGGATCTTATCACACACACCACAGCTAAGTCATGAAGCATCCTTTCCAAGTTTTTGAAATTGCAGTGTGCTGACAGGCGTCGAAGCTCAGTGACATAACATGCAACTGACTTGCCCTCATGTTTTTTGTGAAACACATATATTTCGACAATTTCACTTGGCTTCGGTGCTAGATGGTTGGACAGAGCCACAAAAATGTCAGAGATTTCTAACTCGCTTGTTGACTTAGGTAGCAACAATGATGAGACTATAGTTCATAACTCAACCACAAAGTCAGTAAAAAAGATTGCCTTATTTTCTTCTTTATCTATGAACTTATTTGCCATGAAATAGTACTGTAACCATTCTGCAAACGTCTTCCAATTGTCCTAGCCTGGAATGAACTTGCCAAACTGGTTGAACGATGTCATGATACAGGTTATGGTGAGCATTCATCACCCTGAGATATCTGCTAGTTACTCTGTAAACACTTCCCATCCTTGTCACCAGATGTTATGTCCTTATCGTAAGGGTCTACTTGACACTAACATTGTAGATAACTAGACCATCACACACAACTGGACTATCTCAACTTTCTAGGTTTATCACAACATGTCTATCACTTCGCATCCATTCACTCACTGCGCAGTGGCATCAACAGTATACAACAGTAACTGTATTGATTTTGTCTGGAAAAAGAGTGTTTTCCGATATCTGCTCCCTTTTAGAAATGAGGGATCGGCCTTAAGGGTGATGTCTTGCCCTGATACCTTGCAAGTTAGGATGTGGATTTACGTGTTAAATTATACTAGGTGGGATTAGTCACCAGTGAAATCCACAAATATGCCACAACTGACAGGCTATTTTGTTCATTTTGGTGCAGCCCACATTCCTGGAGGATCTTTTAAGCTGTTTTGTCAACGCCCTGAAAACTATGAAGAAATAAGTATTGTCGTGCTCAAAAAAATACTAAAAGCACCCATCCAATACGGAAAATGCTTTCTGTCCAAAAGCAAAATTGTAAAAGGTAACCAAACACACTGAATATTATTTCACTTGAAAATGCCAATCCATGCTCCAGACAGGGCTCTCAGGTAAGCAGTACCCGTAAGTCTGTTGCTGTCCACAGAGAACACAGTGAGGAGTATACAAGGCTAACCCCAAACTGAATGCTCATTATAATGAATAGTGGTACATATGTAGCACAGAAAGGTGACACTGTCCACAGCAAACTGGTTTACAGTTACTTAAAATAATAAGGCTGCTGGGAAAGATTCAAAAGTGTGAAAGCCACTCTGAATGACATTATGGCAAACAGATTGAATACAGCACTGGAAGTAGGTGGGCAACTTTTTATTTTCTTGCCTTGATAGATAAAAAGTATTATATCCTGTACTCTAACTAGAATGTGAATACAACTCAAAACCACATCAGGCAATACAACCAGGTCAAACAAGTCAACATTGCATGGACAGTAAACCCCTGATCTAACGACATCGGATCTAACAACATCTGCGATCTAACGATATAATTTCCAGGAACCCTGGAAAAATCAATATTTTAAAAATTGATCAAAGTTAAGCAACGTGCAATAGATCATATTAAAATGTTATTTATAAATAATTTTGCGTACATTAAACAATAACATACTGCAGTTATCATAAATTAGTCATATAAAGCTGTGAAGCAAAATAATAAAACTGTGAAAAAATGTTAAAAACTTTGGCTGGAATACAGTTGAAGCACGCGCCAGGTGAGCTAGGCTGCCCACGCAACACCGACGCTGCCTTACCTCCTCCTTCTCCCCCCTCACTTCTCCACACTCCCTCCTTCCTGCACTCCTCTCACACATTCCTCCATGTGCCCTCCTCTCTGCACTTCTCTCTCACACTCCTCCACGTGCCCTTATCTGAGCTACGCAGTTAGCCAGCTGACGTGCGCATAGCAATGGTAACGGCCAATACTATAGCAGCTTACGTCTCACTTCCAAATGCTTTCCTCTTGCGTAACAAGACCAACCAATAAGAAAGCAAGTTTCATGTCTTGCCACTCTCTTGTCCTCCACATTTTCACCACCACGATTTCAACTAGTGTTACCAACTGTAGGGATGTCTCTGTTTGTAGGGTCGCACTAGGGACGTTTCATAGTTTTTAAAGAAAACGTACAGACATAAATAACGTCGAAAATTTTTACGTATTTTTTTAGTCCTACAGTAAAATTTCGTTGTTACGACCCCCTTTACTATGACCATCCCGTTTTTGCTACCCTTTTTGGAGGAACCTTGAAAAATACAGGTCGAAAAAATCTAAAATTCAAGAAAAATCTGCTGAAAAATGTATTGTTTGACTTGTTGCTCGTCCCCACTGTATTTTCCTTGGCAAGTGTTGTGCTGTAAGAAACGCACAGCTAAAATTAGATAACACCCCTCCTGACTGTCTATGCCAGCCAATAACCATTCACTCCCCCCACCCACAGCCAACAAGCCTGATTGTGCTCGAATGCGCGCACATCAACTGCCAACTGTCTGATAGTCATGTGCAACTTGCATCCTGTCTGGCTGCAAAGTGAGCCACATGTTTGTCTTTTCTCTCCCATTCTCTCTCAGCCATCGTTTTTGTCTCTATGTCTGGCGATGGCCCAGGGCGTTGGGGGCAAAGAAACGACACATTTTTTTCCTCATTACAGCAAGGCAAAAGAAAGACCAACATTGCACTCAGACCGTAAAAGAAGCAAAAAAAAAAAAAAAACTATCAGGCATTATTTAATTTTTTGTTTCCTCTAGCTTCACATCAAGTTGTGCGCATTAGAATTGAGTTTGTGTGTGTGTTTTGATCACTCGGCACATGAGGCATGTGGCTGTGCAATTAATTGCAGCAAAAAACAGCCTACAACTAGTCCCGTACGCTACATGTGGGTTGATAAGGTTTTTGATTATACTCGCTCAACAGGGCAGCGATAAGAGTGACACGGCCAATGCATCGAGAGCCACTTTGCCTCTTTTCGCAGTGCAGAGCATTAAATTGGTGCGTTGTGCATAGTTCTATGATTTTTCCTTTAGGCCCAAGACTTAAAGCGACGAGTAATTCAGTTGTTATTATATACATGACAGCACCTTGAAAAGTCTGTTTTTAGCCCTTTTGAGAAGCTCCAAATTCAAGTTCCTAATAGACGTACAGTATTGGTTTTTCGAAAATACAGGATTTTTTTAAATGTTTGCTCTTTAATAAGCAGTTTTATTAGTATCACTTAAAATCTTATTTATAATGGTGACATGATGTAACAGTTCATGCACAATAACAGAAAAAGCTGTACTGAATAGTTTGAAATTGTTGCAATATTCTTTCATGTAAATAATATGAGTTGTTCTGTTGTGGTCTGTGTTTGCTTCACACCAGGCAAGCACATTAATCACACACTGACGTGCACACAGCAAGCTGAAAGGGAGACAAGCCAAGGACAACAGACCCGTCCACTCTCCTCTCCCCTATCCTACACAACCAAACTGAGCATGCTGCAAGACCGTGCTGCCACACACATCACGGCACATGGAGGATTATGGTGTAGATACCATTTTATTTGGAAGACACTTGTTCATTATACTAAAATATAATTTCAATGAAAAATGTGTTTATTTGAAGCCAGTAACTGTTCTACATT
The DNA here is from genome assembly GCA_003012365.1 of Medauroidea extradentata. Classification (NCBI taxonomy): domain Eukaryota; kingdom Metazoa; phylum Arthropoda; class Insecta; order Phasmatodea; family Phasmatidae; genus Medauroidea; species Medauroidea extradentata. The sequence continues at coordinate 17,808 of PNEQ01008339.1, forward strand.
AATTTTTAAGAAAAACCACACTTTAAATATATTTTTATTTGATGGGGAGGGGGAGGGGAGTTAAAATTAATTACCTCGGGGCTAATGACATCTGCGATCTAACAACATAATTACCTGGTACCTTGCGATGTCGTTCGATCGAGAGTTTTCTGAACAACTCAAATGGATAACAGTGACACAAACAATTATACTCATAGTTAATACAGAGAACATCCTGAAGTGAATTAAAGATATTAAGACATGACAGTTCATTGCAGACGCTGTACTGCTTGCACACCTGGAATGCTTATTCCTTGACCTGTGTACACCAAACTACATAGCTCACAATCTTCACCTTAAGCCATGGCTAACCAGAGGCAGAGTTATTTTATTTATTTATTTATTTATTTATTTATTTACAACAAATTTACAGAGGGCAAAAACAGCCCGAAGGCCTTGAAATTTACCCCCATAAACAAACAACAGTCAGGGGAACACAAATACATAAAAAACAACATAAAAAACAACATAAAAACAACATAAGAACCACATAATACCACATAAAACAACATAAAAATAAATATAAAAAATAAAAAAATTAAAAATAAAAACTGACAAAAGATAATTAAGACCACAACAACATAGAGAGAAAACACGGAAACATTGGACAAAGGGAGCGCACTGTCACCGGGAATGGAGTCGAGCTCACGGCAGAGGAGAGGACCCTCGGGACTGCTTTTCGGTCCCCTCCCCCCCGCAGCCAGTCCCACCCCAGTGAAGCAACCCCATTTGAAAAAT
>PNEQ01008340.1:0-18586 GCA_003012365.1 Medauroidea extradentata
TTTAATTGACTGTTCTAATAATAAAGCAAGTTGAGAAATGGGCATGCATATTGTTTCTAAGAACTTTATTCTCAGTGAATCAATCTAATTCTTTGACTCAAAACATGTTTTTTCAACGAAAAGAAAATAATTTTAACTTGAATTTTTTCCCCCAATGTTTTGACAAACATGACATGAATTCATTCACAGCTAAAAATTATTATTATTAACACAAAACACAAAAATTATTTATATTGTATAATAAAGTATAAATCTTAAAGTTTCATTTTATGTATAACATGTATTATTAATTTAATATTAAAATTTACATGTTTTGGTTTCGATTTGGCTGGAAATGCCCAGTAAAGATACTGCATGGTAAAACACAGTCAAATTCTTGTAGACCCCTCTTTAAAACTCAAAAATAATGACTCTTATCTTGTGAATATATTTACTCCTTGCTGATATTCATTTCGATGAACCAAAACTCGTTCCGCACACATGAACATATTTCTCAGCATAATACAAGACGTAAAAACTTTATGCATATGCCTCTTGTTAACTTGACCCTACAACAGAAAGGACCTTCATACGTTGCTGCCAAACTGTTCAACAAACTTCGAAGGCACTTGCAGGACAAGTGTTTTTCAAACATAACAGTATATAAAAAAACTCATAAAGGAATTACTAATTTCCCATTCTTTCTATTCAGTTGAAGAATATTTATGCAATCAGTAAGCAAAAATGTTTATAATGATGAAAGAATTTTGGCCATGCCTTCCTCCCTCCTTTCCTTTCTTTCCTTCTATGTGGTGGTGGCGATGAAGACTGCAGATGTGGGTCAATAAATGGCGAATAGAAAAACACATTCTTACTAATTTACAGTGTATGTGTGTGTCTATATATGCATTAAATAAGTTTGTTTATAATGTAGGTTATACATATCAATTGTATTTTTCTTACAGTGACTTGTCCAATATCTTTGTATAAAAATGTATACAAAACGATCTCATGGAAGCAATAAACTATACTATACTTCTCATTTTAAGTCTTTGCATTTTACATTGCAGAACTTTGTGCATCATTCATTAGTTGCTTTTGAAAAGAGTTTAATATTGTTGTATATAATTTTTCAGGTACAAAAGAAGAACAGTCAGTGGAGCCCAAAGATCGTGGGCCACTTACCTTTCTTTCGTTCAACAAAAATGTGTCGGGTACATGTGAAATCTTTAATTATGCGGCAGTTTCAAATACAGCATATTCATTTTCTAAAAAATATTACGTGACCAAGTCTCTGGAGTTCTGCCAATACTAATCCTGAGTTCATGGTACTGAAGCGAGAGAAGCCAGTACCGCTGGTACCAGTCATGGGTGAGCCAGTAAAGAAGAAGCAGAAGGTTAATGCGGTTGACAATAAAGAATGCAACAACGATAGTGTTGACCAAGATCTGTTTTCAATTCAGCAGCATGTATTAAGTCAGTGTTTATGCCCTTTGTCTGAGAGTGTCTTACGTAAACCGTTTCAAACTCAACTTATCTCAGAGAATCAGGGACAGTATAGAGTACCGTCACTTTCCGAGTGGGATAGGGACCGCATCCTTTTGTTCGTCAGCACTTTGCAGTTGCTGTGTGAAGTAGCGATTAAGCAAACTGCAAAAGGAATGATGTGCTCACGCATCGGGGAGATTTGTGATTCATTAGTTCGAAATGAGTATGGACTCATAGAGCAGCTAATAGAATTTTCTTCCCACATAGATCCTTTCATTTGCTTTGCAGCAAGTCGGGCTCTTTCTGCTTTCTTCATTGTGTCCAAGTCGCATGTTAGTCCCAGCTGGCTAGAAAGTTTGACAGAAAATGTGTCAACAGCGCAGTCTCAGCAGATCTCATTCTCCTTGGAAGTGATCAAGCATGTCGTTGAATGGAAGGACCTAGACATGCATCCACTTGAAGAAGGCAGTGAAGACAAGCCTCCACCTTCTTGTGCTGTCGTAAGTTTAAATGATCCTGAATTGCTTGATACAAGTCAAGTCAAGTGTTTGTGCATCAAAGCCCTTGAGTCAAAGTGGCCAGCCATCGTGAGAAAGTTTGATGGTCTGATTGGTTCTTACTCCATCGAGAACGAATCCACAATCGTGACCTTTCTGGGACTGTGGGAGACTATCATATCAGTGAAAGCAAATCTGTCGGTAGTTGACACTAAACCATTTTATGCGCATCTTGATAACTTTGTAATGTTGTTAAACTCATCGGTACCACCGGGTATATGGAAGCATTTGTTGGGGTTGTTCAATGAAGTTCTGTGTTACGGTAGCACTTTGGCACTGCAAGACACCTTGGCAGAAGAACCGTGTGCGCTGGCACATCTGGTGGTGCGGAGTGTGAAGGATTGGCACCTTCTGGACACTATACCGTATCGTAACGGCAGCGGTAGGTTTGGGGGAGGTGCAGGCGATGGAGATAGGCCTCTGCTTCAGAAGATGGCCCTGCTGGTTCTGAAGAGTGTTGCGGTGACTGTGAAAGAGACACGTTGTGACAGCTCGAGCGATAGTTCCCTGGGATCTGAGGCGGACGATGTGGACGCAGACATGGCAGTGATAGAGCGTAGCATACGTGAAGTTTTACGTCAGCTGGACCAGTGTGTCAAGACGCTGCTGCCCTTCCACCCTGAGACTCCAGTCGCGCAGTGGGTGGTACAACTGTTTGCGGACCAGGATGATGCTCTGATAGAAGGCATGGTTTGCTGCCTTGATGTCGCAGTCGGCCTGTTCTACCGCAGTACTGCACAGTTGGACCTCAGGCACACACTCAGTCCAGCTGCTACTTTTGTGCAATTTCTTCGTGCTGTGTCGCACGATCCGGACGTTTTGTTGGATCTGTTAGTTTCCAATGAAACCTGTTTTCTCTTGTACCTCTTGCGGTTGTTGAAATTTGTTAGGAGAAACTGGTCTGAGTTTGTTATGTGTTGTGACAGAGAATTGGATGACACAATGACTGTTCTCATAAGCCTTAGATTTAAAATCGATAGGCTCGTCTCCAAAGATTTGTTCCCATATAACATCAATCCTGTCTTGAGGTTACTCGAGAAATGTGAACAAATGTATGAAGTAAACAATGATTGATGTTGTGCTTTTTTTAACACCTCACTAGTATTAATATAAATGTGTGAAGTTTAAAAAAAGTTTTTAAGCGAAAATTATGCATTTTATGCTAAATTTATGATATTGCTAAATTAATTGAAAAGTGGGTAGATAGCAAGTTTTCAGCGTTTCCTTTAAAATTACTTTATCCTCACCTTAAATAAATGTTTTTTATATGCCTGTAATTAATTAGGTTTTCGTATCACACTGTCACTATCATGCCCTTTAAGAAAAAATTTTTATTAGAAATTGAGTGGTACTGAAATTTAGATATATTTTTTGTATATGTGTGAGCTGCCAAGTGTATTTTTTTTTTTACACTTGAGAGTTTTACTGTTCTTACATTCAATTTGTAAATAAATATTTAATAATAGCTTATTTAAGTACTGTAGTATTAAGAAAGTTCACTTGTCTGTAGTAACACATTTTTTGCAGTCAACTCCTTAGCAGTCTCATGCTAGTTCTGTACTCTGTAGTTACCCTTCCGTTGTACAAACTGACAATTTTTTAAAGTCATGTATTTTACACTACCAAAGCCATATCACAGCAATCTCTCTTCATTAAATAAACTTAACAGTTTTATATTTTAAATTGTTAAATATTGTTACACCAGTGTAAAATTTACGTAAGTGATGTAATGTATCTGTTGGTTTCGTGTAGCACTTTTGCATCTAGTATACTTGGAGCTGTGTTCCTGTACTATTTGTTTCATTTGTTTATATTAAACATGTTAAATTTGTTTCATGAGGAATAGATAAAAAAATTGATTTAGTCAAACACTGTGGAATGAAACGCTTATCCGAAACACGCATGTTGGAGAGTTAAAAAGTAACGTTAATGGAAGGGCAGTTTGTGGTTTTATTTGTATCACAGTGAAGGTAACAGTAGGTCTACAGAAATTTTTGGAATATGCTAACTAGGGAAGAGAAAATTTCATTGGTTCAGTCACCTGCATGACTGCCCAATGCATACTCAACTCCTATCTATTCATTCGTAACAAACTTGTCCAGCTACTAACAGCTAGTGGACAAATGGTCGGGACTGGAGTGTAAAAGACAATGGATTGTAACATGCATGTCATCGAACACACAAATTTCACCTTTCCCTATTTTTAAACTGAACGTTTTAAATATTGTATGAGAGAACATAGGAGCATGTGCTATTAATGTTTTCTTAAGTGGTAATAGATATGATAAAGTAACATGTGAAAGAATATAAAGAATTCCATTGAAAGTTAGTGTGAAAACTACGTAAGGTAAATCACCTGGGATTCATTATGTTAAGGAAATTTCTTCTTGCCAAATTCTGAAAAGCAGAGTAATTGTTTAGTTGCCTAGAAATATGTACCAATAAAATTGCGTTAATGGTTTTTTAAATATAGATTTTTAAAATAGGCCCTGCAAAAACCAGTGATCTGATAGCTAAAAGTGCAAATTTCTTCTATTTGATAGTCAGCATCCCTCAATTAGATATTTTATGTAAAGTAGGCAAAAATTGCAGTACACTGTTGAGAACATCTGTAATACTAATATAACTGTTACAGAACTTGAAGTTTTTTTTTGTTGTAATAAAGGCAGAGCAAGGGGGGGGGGGGAACTGCACTTTATATAAGATGCAGTTAATAACTTTAAAAAATGTTAATTCCTCTAAATAGGCCTAGACGGAGATTTCATCTATGGAAGTAAAAAAACAAATAATTTTATTAATGTGAAATGTATCATTTTTGGATCAAAATATATTCAATACAAATTTTACAAACATTATTTTTTCACTATTCAATGGACGACTTGAAAAGAGGCGGAACTTCAGTCTGGTGTGAGATACAATTCATATCTCTATTATGGATACCACAGCCGAACATAACCTTAATTTATGTGTTTGACTTCACATGTACCGGATCAGATGTGTGTCAAGAATATTGATTATTTGTTAGGAATTTGCCACTTTTTCAGGTAAACATTGATCTTATGGACTTGCATATATTAACCATGAAATTGAAACTAATATTTTTTTTACCCTTGCGAGCAAGTCTACGAGTGCACAAAATTGTTTCTGCCATCACCAATTAACAAATTAGCATGTTTGTAAACAAGCTTTGTTTCCGACATACTCTTCCCCTGGGGTGTGACATTAGAAAAACGTGTATCTCAAGTCGTCCATTGAGGGTATTATGATTACATTCTCATTCCTCCCTTCAAATATCTCCAAAAAAATTTTACAAATATATGATCCATGTTAAGTAACCCGTGGAACTATCAAACGGGCTGAAAAACAAAACAAATACATATTGCACAATACAAAGATTTAGAAGTGAACTTACGTGCTGCACTCATACTAGGAATGTCAATTCTTCTCAGAAACAGTGTGGTTAGTCACAAAAATTCTTTTGCTCAGTAATGTCACTGCTAGGGCTGCCAAATGCAGTACGCAGAGGCCATAGTTATAAAGAAAATCGATGATTACTGTATTTATCCACTATTTTTAAAGTTGACCAATTGAATCCTGGGGGTTCTCCCTTATAAATTATTGGTTGGAAAATTTTTGTGCACACTAGTTTACGAGTGCGCACTGGCATCAGGAAGAAAATAATTGAATTACCAGACAAACTATTAAAACTTAAACATTAAAATTGCTGCTGTGTTTTCAACCCTTTTTCAAATTATATAAAAATAGATACCCTAAATAATTTAACTGTGAACTTAGTTTACATCCAATGTTGAGGGCGACCTTGTGCTAATTACCCTTGTATAGGTTATAAAAATGAAGCGAGGAAAGAAGGGAGCTAGTTCTGTGGAAAATAACAATAAGTCACTGTTTGCATTAATACAATATCAGTACATGTGCATGCTTTCCTTTGACTAATATTCAGTCACACGGTCATGGCGCATCCTGTATAGATGACAATGCTAGGCTGTCTGTGCAGCCATTATGTTGTGGTGCTTTATGCATTAACGAAAAGTGGTTAAACTCTGGTTAAAAAGTTCTGTTTGGTTAGTGATCCGGGTGAAGATTTATTGACATTTTAATAGTCAACCAAGCTGACTCAGTTGACAACTTAATCAACGCTGGGTTAATCCTTTTCAATACTATGCTAGGTCAATGTTAGCAGTGAAAAAAGTGTATAGTCTGTATCTATTTTTTTCTCAGAATTGAGACAATCTGTATTTTCCTTCTTGTTTATATGCAATCTTCTTTGTTTACACATGGTTTTGATATTGGTACAAAGAATAATTTAATTTAGAGGTCATCACATACACACACTTATGTTTGTATGAGATCAGTTTCATTTTTATACCCACGATAGTTCTGAAATTATGCTGTGTGCTGTAACTGAATACTCATATGTAAATGTGTAAGGGCAGCCAAAAAAAAATTGCAGTACATGTTAGGTAAAATGCCTGAATTTGCATTGTAGGGTAGATTCACAAAGGAGCCACACAAGTGAAGTTTTTAGCTTTTTATGGATGGTCTTCCATCCGTCGTACCCAAAAATCATTAATTGGCATGGCTTTGAATTTTCTTTGGACAGGATTATGCTCAATTTGAGAAAAAAAATTCAGATTCGGACTTATTATATGTACCTAGGCAGTATCCTTGATACTTCAGTTGCAAAACCTTTGCAAGTCCATTGAAAGTTCACAAAATTTGTGAATGTTTTTAGAGACAAGCTTCAATTTCCAGCCCGTTTTGACTAAGAAACTGGGCCAGGAGATGGAAGCACTGAATGTTCTATCTTTTGCACTTGCATGTTCATACTGCATTAACTTTTTCAAATATTATTTATTGAGTGTTTTACATGTCTCGTAACAGCTTCACAGAATTGACAGAGGTACACAGGAGAGGGGGAAAAATTTATCAGGGTTATCGTAGCATTTCATCTGGAGTAATTTCTGAAAATTGTAATCAGGACAACTGGACCTGCTCCACCTTGCTCAACATATTATAAAAACAAAAAGAAAGCTTGTGCAGTTTAAACTACCTGACAATGCCGTGACTTCTGAAAGTGCCCTTCTGTTGAACAAACGAGATTCAGAATAATCAGTGATCCAAGTAACAATCACTGCCAGTAATAGAAGAAAAAATACTGATATAAACTTTGAAATGTACGTACAGAGCCATCAATATTTTGTAAAATTAACTACCCGAAGTGGTAGAAAATATCAATACGCCTAATGTAACTACAGTGGAATATCGTTTATACAAACCTGGTAATACAAAGTGGTTTTCTGTCCCCGTGGAATGAGATGAGTACTTGATATTGATATATTACTATTAATGCTCGATAAAACGTTTCGTTATATATAGAACAATGTTATATCAAATTCAGTGGTTGAAAGAAATAATGGTGGTGGTAAGAAAGTTTGTATTTTGGGTCTAATCGTCTTGAAAATATATTTACCAAATTTTTTGAGTTTCTGTAAACACCTGTTAATATAAACCTCATTATTACAAACTGCAGAAATTTAGGTCCCTTTAGGTTTGTATTAATGAGGTTTACTGTATTGCAGATCTACCAGAATAAGTAAAAAGCATGTTGGTATAGAGCCTGGTATTTGCTGAAAATATTCACATTTAATGCCATGTTTTGCTACGACATTTAGGAACCAGACCTAGGTTACTAATTTAAACAGAACTTAACTAAAGATGTAGGAAGTAAAATGTAAGGTGCAATAATTCAAGATACAGAAGTAGTTAAACATAAGTAGTCTTTGGGTTACAAAACCCTTAAAATTTTATCGCAAGGCAATTGTCCTACAATCTGGTAAAATAGTCGTGTCAGTATTATTTTCCCAGGCAACTGCAGTTCTATGTTGATGGATGGATGGGTTGTTATTACAAAGCAAATCTACTTGGTACCTTTTACAAACCCCTTGAAAAATGTTCCCAGAAGCTGTGTAGTGCTAGCTTTATTTTTTTACATTTGTATCAGGTTTTTTTTTAAATGCTATTGTCAAATATTGTTTATAACTATAAAATCATAATACACTGTATCCATAAATCTCAGTAATTGCAGTCAATTTATCATTACAGTATATGTATGCTAAATTTTAGTCTGTCTCATGTAAATTTTCCATATCTTGACATTTCTCTTCTGAAAAATATGCCTGGCAGTTCCATTGTTCGGAGCTTTAAACCTACTTGGCTTCTGTCTTCGCAGTCCTGTTTACAGACACACTTCTCAGAAGTGAACTGTCAAAATAAGGAATCCTTACGTATCAGACTATGTGTGTAGTAAGTAATCTGTGAAGTACCTCACCGAAGCATGTCTCAATTCAGTTGTAGTGCAAATAGAAAATGTTGACTTTTTGTACATTTGTCAAAGTGATTAAGGACACTGCTTACTTCAGAACTATTGCCTGAGCAAGGATAAGAGATTTACGTTATTTATTCATTTTTAACTATATAACTTTCATTAAAAAACCATTTACAGCATTGAGAAGAGGAGAATATTGCTACAGAAAAGTAAAGTAACAAAAATAGTATCTAAGGAGATGGTGCTTTTGAGTATTCTTGTATACTGAAAATACTCATAGCTACTGATCCACATCAAATATAATTTCACATAGGTATATACGTATCCTTGCTTACGCCACTGCTTCCAAGAAGGTAAGTGTCCTTAAGAGTTAAAATTTGAGCAGATTCACAACTACAATGTGAGTAAAATGTGAAACTTTGTAGCCAATAAGTAATTTGCGTAAGTGATGTCATATTTATTTAAATATTTCTTATTTCTATAAATAAAAATATGTTACATTTATGTGTACACTGTTTACAGAAGGTTGTGATGCCATGTCCTGTACATTTAACAATGCTGTACTGTTTAAGCCTTGTATTATTTATTGATGGATTTGTAGGGATACAAGTATAATCTCAACATACATTTGTTCAGTTTCCTCCGGTTTTTTTACTGACAGTTATGTACAAAATCATTAATTTATGTAAGTTATTATGTATAGTACTGTTTATTTTTAAGCACTATTCATAACAATGTTTAATTGAGAATGACACTCATTTTTGTGTAGTATATCCACCACGTGTTCATAAGCTGTTATAACACATTTTTGTATATTAAGCTGCTCTTAAGAAAATATATAACGTTTATAAAAAAATTCAACCTATTTTATTTCTTAATATAAGCATACCTTGTTGGCATGACTGTTTTTTGTGGTTTACTTGATGTACACGTACAGTTCACTCTTACACAAGTATTTAATTAAACATTACACGAAATGAGCAGCTATGTAATTTATGAAGTCTGTTGTGCAATTCATCTTGCAATGCATTTCCCTAGCAACAAAACCAAGCACCATGCAGTGAATGTAATGAAAAACTAAAAATCCACAATATAGTTCCCTGTGTTATCTTTTTTGACTTTGCTGCCTAGGCTGGATTGAACTTGTAATTTGTAAAACACTGTAATGCTGGACAGAATTGAATGTTACAATACTGCAGTGAATTTTTGTTCTAGAAAACTTACTGCGGAAGGCATTTGTAGATTTTCTTTGCGTAATTTCCACAAAAAAGCCAACACATTTCTCCCGCAGAAAATATTTAACTCTTGGTACATTAACTTACAGGAATGAGAAGATAGCCAACTCAAGATTCAACAACCCCAGCAATAGTAATGCCCACAAAGTAATGACCCTTTTCAAAGGAACAGTGAAAAGTTAGGAAAACTTACCTTTAAATTTCTTAAACAAAATAAAGTCAAAGGAAGTCGCAAAAAAAATACATGTATTTATTACAGTTGCAGTTCTTTTCTTGGAAATCGTACTATCCAATTTGTGTGTGTTCTAAAAATAGACATTGCCTCGCCGAAGTCTGGACATGCTCCAGCCTTCTCCACTCTACTTCTGCATGACAGTGAATCAATAATGCTGTAATCTCAACTATAGAACATAGGGCATCTCCATAGCAGCTTTCTAAACAAAAACAAAACCTTCCTAATAAACATCAAATTAAAATAATTGTGACTAATTATTTACCATTGGCTACTACGATTGATTCTCGATGTACGCCATTGCAGCAAATTGTCTCGCAGAAAACCAGTAGGCTACCAAACAGATTTTGTAGGCAATTAGCAAGCTAAAGAAAACATAATTAATATGCAATTCCACAAGGAATTCAGTCAGTGAAATCTCGAGTTTTTGGTTTCAAAACTGACAGCAATCTTTTTTAGTTAAGTTTTCTGCACCTGTGTGTTTGTTTGTGACAGTTTAATTTCTACTTTAGTTATTTGTGACTTCAACTGAATCCCTTGCAGAATTGCACAAGTTTTCTTTTGGTTGTGTATTTTTTCATCATTTGGTTTTCTGTGACGTCCAAAATAGTTACTTGTTTTGTAACTTGTCCCCATTGCAATATATTAAAAAAATAACTATGATTCACGGTAAACATAATTTGTCATAATACGGATTTTACTAAGCAAAAGTTACTAAAGCCATGTATACTGTAAATTCTTCTTATGAAGTTCCTACTTAAGAAGTTCCCCCCCCCCCCCTCAATAACTTGGAATACTTTCTATCACACACACAAATGTAATACAGAAATAGGATCCTTTTAAGAAGTTTACCTGGCTAAGAAATTTGAATTTTTCAGTTCCTCCAGAAACCTCTAACCAGGGTTTTATTGTGATGGGTCTGTAGATGAACTACTTAAAGAAAGGATTACTGGTATATAAATTTCCTGCAGATGTGTACCATCTTCATAAGTACAAAATGTTTTTGTTGCCTTGGTCTATGGATTCTGGCATGGCATATTTCGCAACTATATATGTCACTAAACAGGCAACAAATGTAATGAAGGCTTAAAATTATAAACTACTCAAACATGTAGGAAAAGTACTGCTGAAAAAGTGAACATAAAAGATTAATCTTTTCTCTGAGAAATGAGGACAAGTGACAAAAATTGTCGAATTGCTATCCTGCAAAAGATATCTCGGGCCAATTTTTAATATTATTTTTGACAAGGTCATCAAAATTACTCACATTACAGTGAACAGCTACGAGCAAAAGGTTGTGATATGTACCATAAACAACTCCTTGCATGGGGATGTAACTCAATTAGGGAAACGTATCACATCTTTTTTTTTCTCGTGCAGTTCCAGGTTTCTCCATGCGCCATAATGGAGCTTTAGTAGCGTGTTGTTTTCCTTTGCATTCAATTTTTTTCTTGTCTGTAAATACATACCGGTATTCACATGTGGGTGGAAATAATTTGTTGAGGCTGTCTGAGTGAAGGCATGCTTTAGAGCATGTCAGGGCAAGCACCGGCACCGGCTCAACCCCCCCTACCACCGAGGCAAGGCATGCCAATGGACAATGGCTTAGGAATGTGAAGGGAGGCGACCAATGACTGTGAGGACACTGGCGGATGGGGGTTAAGACCGGCAGGTTTGCTGGGCTGGATACAGCAGTCAGCAGTATGAGGACTCGTGATCGGACGCTTGCAGGGGGATTGTTTGTTGGAGTGATGTATATGTGCATGTAGTTCTAAATCAAAATAAAACGCACGTCGGGGTAAGCAAATTGATTCATGAGAAAATATATAGCACTTTCATTCTAAAACCATCTCTAAAAATACTGTGGAGGCTATGCAGTGCAACTGTAATGTTTGATTTTGAATGAGTCTAAATTATACAAGGAAAAAAAAACTTAGACCACTAAAGACTGTTAACGTCGCTGTCAACAGAACATGTTTCTCTCCCCCCCCCCCCCCCCCTTTTTTTCAGGTAATATTCCATCTGAATTAGCACAGTTAGTACATCAATCTTAAATAACCTAATAACTAGGTAGGACTAATAATAAAGTGATTGGAATTCATTGCAAAGAAACGTATGTATACTTGCCAACTTTTACGATTTATCAATAAATTGACCGGAAATGATAGAGCTTTTACGATTTTTGCATTTTGAATCATGTTTCATTTGAATAATGTGTACTAAAGGCTGTAAAATAAGTTTTTAGTGGGAATTCAACAGTTGGTCACAATGAGTAAGTCGTACGAACCAATGAGAAAATTACAGTTGAAAGCCAATAGGTGGCTTTCTTCAATAGGCGGTTTCAAAATGGCAGAGTGCGTGTGGGATTTGTTTGGAATTCTGCCGACGGAGTGAATAGATTCTTCACACGTGGCAGCTTTTCATTTTGATGATGAAACACTATTCTTCAGCTGTTTTATTATGAATCATACATATGGATACCGTTATCACGTGTCAATGTCTGAAGTTAGAAACCAGTGACGTGTGTTTGAGAGGACGCCTAACCTATTCATACAAACAACCTAATACTATGCGTATTTGGAGCAAAATACGTTTGTGAAGCGTACATAAAAAATACGGCTTTGAGTGAAATTTGTGTTTATTATTATTATTATTTGTGAAGTTTGAGAGTTGTAAACATATTTACGTATTTAATAAAATAATAGCACATCGTGTTACCAACTGTAACTTCGCTTATTTAAAACAAATGCTAGATTCCGAACTTTGCAGTGAAAATTATTTTCTTTTAGCATCATTACCAGTGCAAAATGTTTATAGTATAAGTTTTTGTTAGGTTCGGTTAATTTCATAACATAGTTGCAGGTTGTGTGTGTCAATTAAGGTAGGAGGTTTTGTGAGCTAGGAACAAAATGTATGGTTAGTATTGTATTATACGTATAACAAAAACACCTGTGATACTAATTGGAGTGAAAATGCAACAACAAAAAGCATTATATATAATCACATTTTTAATGGCACTGTAACATTACATAAACCATTATAACTATTCCGATGTTTGTCCATCATAGTCTGATATGTTTTGTTATAGTAAGTGCAACACAATTTTTCTCTGTTCAAATAATTGCATAAGTATTAAACACAAGTATACGATGCACAAGTTTCAAAGAATAGGGAAAAAAAATTAAGTACGTATAATAATTATGGTTTTGCAGAATGTTTTCAAATGGATCTATTTATGTGTATGCTTATTTAAAAAGATTTTAATAATTTTCTGGAACTGTAAACCTGTTAACTTTTTTAAAGTTTGATAGATTTGCATAAAACCGGTCAAAACGTGAGAGTAATGAATTTTGACACAAAATTGCAGCATGCAATTTAACATCTAGTAGGTGTTTTACTAATTCTCTTCTTGAAAAGTTGGCAAGTATGGTCTTTCTACACTACTGCAGAAATGAAAAGTATAGTTAAATTGTGCAGTGTAATGTCTTGTTATTTGCCCAAATAGTACCTGAAACTAGGTACTTACTTAATTTAATTACCAGGTTGATTTCACCTGCCACCCTTGTGTAATAACTATAAAGTATTCGACAAAATGCTACTCATCTTACAACATATGAAGAGTCCACTGCAAAAATGATGGATGTCACTAGGAATGAATTTTTCAGGAGAGCAATTAGAAAGTTCGAAAACGCTATATACTGAAACAGTGCACGTTGAAATGAAAACTGCTGTTACTCATTGACAGTTAGCGTTTATGCTATGAAATTCTGGTGGTAGATTCTACACCCATAGTGCTTTGTATTTCTATTTATAACTCATTTTGGGCGAAAGAGTGACATCCATCATGACCATAATTTAAAAAATACAGTAGAACCCTTTTTTTTTACATCCCAGTTCTTACACTTTCCCTCATTTTGCATCTACTTTTTGTGGTCCCATTTGCTGCTTGTACATTAAAAATTTTCCCCATTTTACAATTTTTCCAGGTGTCTTGAGAAGCATAAAAAAAGGAATCTACTGTATCAATGAAATTATGAGAACGTCAAAATATTTAACACTTCAGAGCAGGGACAAAGTATGGAGTGCTCAAAGGCATGCACTGCTAAGCAGTGACTATACAACCCTGAGTTATCTGAAGAACATAGACTGGTACTCTTTTGCCAATAGGAATATGTGACCACATTTTTAGCCTTGTTTTTCTCTTTTTTTCTTGGTTTATAAGCCCCTCTGCTCCTTGTTACCTTCCAGCAGATCCAACTAAAGTACCATATTATATACAGTAACTGCGAACTGAGCCATGGCACTTGTGATTACGATAAATAAATACAGTTACCGTATGTGGTACAGTACACAGTTTTAGACAAGCAACCTGGCATGAATATGTTTCTCAGTGTAATACATTTTCATGGTGTTGCAAGTAAAACTTTTCCTGGTGTAGTGGAACATTGAATGTATTGTATTAAAATTCACACACAAAATGAAAATTTATTTTCTGTACTTTCTTTGTAGCATAGCAATCTTGAGTAGTTCAAGAATAATTTTAAAATTTATAAACTAATATAACACATAGCAAAATAAGAAAAAAAAATTATTTAAATTTGTACTTGCTCGTAGATAAAACCTAACATACATAGGTTAAACTCAAAAGTTACAATTGCACATAATCAGCTTGAAACAAATTACTGAAGTTTTCACATACACTGGCACACAAACACATAACTAACAATTAAAATATAAAAAAAAATTATAATAGTATTAATAGTAAAAAGTCTTTGATATTGGAGGCAATCTGCATGGTTGCAATCTTGCTAACAGTTGACAATCTCGCAGATGCACAATTCCAAAATGTCACACACCAATACACTCGATTGGGGCCAATTTAAGTGTCGTAATCTTCATCAATACTGATTTCATCCTGCACTTTCATAACAAATGGTGAGTTTACTGCAAAATCATTTTTCTGATCAGTTAAAGGATCATTATCACTTTCTTCATCAGATAAAGGTTCATTTTCATTTTTCACCTCAGATTCAGAAATAGGGTCCGCCTGCACCTTCAAACACGCCTCAACACCTGTGCTTCCAGTTGAATCACGACAGTTCTCTTTCGAAGAAACAGGCCTGGCATCTGCATGACCACTAGAAGATTGCGGACTATCCACAGACAACCGGCTGCTTGGTGTTGATGCAGTTTTGCTGCGAAAGAAATACACATCTTTAGCTATATAAGGTATGGATATCTAACAGCTTCTAAAAATGATGCTAGATCTCAAAATTCAGAATTTTCATGGCTGCCTAAAAAATCTGACTTATAATTTAAATGGCATTTCGAGAATTCAAGGATTAAAACAAAATTTTTTAAGAACATAATGCAAAAAACCACAGTTTTTTCACTTCCAACCACACTACAAAATTAATTAATAACAGAAGTGACACAAGGAAGCTTTTTCATTGTTATCATACCAGCTCTCAGGGGCGTAAAGGAATATAAATAACACCTCACAGGTTAGAGACATTGGTTTATACAACCACTTGTGGTTGAGACACTGTAATTTGTTTGTACATTAACTTCATATTTTTAAATACTGTAATAAACACGATTCGAGGCTCAACATCAGATAATAACTAACTCTATTAGAAGTGACATAATGGAGCTTCTTATTCATGGTTATTATATCAGCTCTCGGCAGAGAATAAATATGTACTAACAGAAGCGACAAGACGTGATTTTTATCGTACTAGTTTTCTCTTTGGATTGCCGTCGCGTCGAAGTTCGCAGAAGTTAGGTTACACTGAAGTACAATAGGCCTTATTTTAATAATCTGTGAATGCGGCCATATGTACATTGGTGAAACTGGCAGAGCTCTATCAACCCGTATAAAAGAACATAAAAACAATTGCAAAAAAGGCGAAACTCAAAAATCTATAGACTGGCCGAACATACATGGGAAAATAGCCACAAAATCCTTTTGGAAGACTCTAAACCACTTACACAGGAAACTGACAAATTAAAAGAAAAATAAAAGAATCAGCCTTTATTATTAGCAATAACAATATTTTCAGTCAACAGAGCATTGAATTAAAAAATATGTGGATCCCATTGATTAAAAGAGAAACAAATTTACAGCACAAAATAAAAACAAACACACAACCCACCACAACCAATCAGAGCCAACACATGCTATGCAGCGCGACGAATCAGGAGACAGCTCGTCTCCTATTGGCTGAGCATGATAAGGGGCTTTACCCTATATAAACCCATGGTTTTTCCAGTCTCCTCATCAGTTGCACTTGTGTTCCTGAACCCTGTGTGTCTACCTGATGACGGGAACAGATTCCAGTTCCCGAAACGTCGTTAATACTGACTGTTTGGAAAACTACTGTGTTTCGTCTCATCATTTGTGTCGTTTGTTGTTTTTTCTGCTTGTGTCCGACATATTTGTGTTTTGTTTAGTCTCATCGTTGTGTTGTTTGTTGTATTTCTGTTTGTGTTTTTGTCTCACCTCATTGTTGTGTCGCATGTTAACTTAGCTATTTTATATTCTTGTTATTTCTTTTATTTATTTTCTGTTCCTTGTTTTTATCTGACCAGATTCCAGTTTTGGAATTTCATGTTGTGTGTGTATCCTGATGACTAAAGCATACTCTGCTTATTTATGTTTTCTTGTATTATTTTTAGTTTCCTTTTGACAGCAATTTATTTTGCAATGGAGTATGTCCAAGTAAATAAATCCAGTCAATCTGTGAGTAAATTGATATGTAAGTAACATAAAATTTACCATTTATAAATATGTAAATGAGATACTAACAAATCACAGTATTTCTTGAAATATAAGCAGTTGTTTAAACCCTTGTCTCAAATTCCATATGGCTTTCTGTACGTCCCGAGAGCTAGTACAATAACAATGGTTAAAAAGCTCCATTACGTCGTTTCTAATAGAGTTAGTAATTATCTTAAGTTGAACCTCGAATCATCATGTTTACTATTTATAAATATTAAGCTAATATACAAACTAATTACAGTGTCTCAAGCACTACAAGTGGTTATATAAAACAATGTGTCTAATCCACGTGGTATTGTTTACATCCATGTAAGACCAGAGAGCTGGTATGATAACAACAATGGAAAAGCTTTCCTTGTTGCTCCTGTTAGTATTATTTATTCCGTGCTCTCGGCGTGTATTGGGAAGTAAAAAAATCCACATGGAATTTGAGACATTGGTTTAACCAACAGTTTATATTTAGAGAAATACTGTAATTGGTTAGGACATCAATAAACTTTTAGGAATGGTAAATGTGATGTTACGTGTGAATTTCCTCACAAATTTTAAAATGGTGCATAGTAAACTTCAGTCTAACCAAACTTCTATGAACTCAGACACCATGACAGTCCAAAGATAAAAAAAAAAAAAAAAGTATGATAAAAACCATGTCATGTCACTTCTGTTACTATTTATTTATTCTGTGACCACATCACAGAATAAATAATTAGTAACAGAAGCGACAGGACATGATTTTTATCGTACTCGTTTTCTCTTTGGATTGCCATGGCGTTGAAGTTCGCAGAAGTTTGGTTACCTTGAAGTATAATAGGCTTTATTTTATTATCTGTGAGGAAATTAATACGTAAGTAACGTCACATTTACCATGTATAAATATGTAAATTAGGCACTAACAAATTACAGTATTTCGTGAAATATAAGCAGTTGTGTAAACCAATGTTTAAAACTCCATATGGCTTTGTTTACCTTCCTGTACGCCCGGAGAGCTGGTACAATAACAATGGTTAAAATGCTCCATAATTTCACTTCTTATACAGTTAGTTACTATCTGATATTGAGCCTAGAATCGTCATATTTACTATTATCAAATATTAAGCTAATGTACAAACTAATTACAGTATCTCGAGCACTACAAGTGGTTATATAAACCAATGTCTCAAATCCACGTGGTATTGTTTATATTCTTGTACGCCCAGAGAGCTGGTACGATAACAACAATGAAAAAGCATTTCTTGTCGCTTCTGTTAGCATTATTTATTCTGTGACCACATCAAGTAAGAGCAGGATATCCCAACAGAGAACTGGCTAGAGGAAAGTAAGCCCCAAGGCTTCCATCAGACCCTGAAGAAAGGTGTGAAATCAAGCCCCACAATACATAAACAACAAAACGTGAAAGTTTATCATTATAAAAGTAAAGAATTTTTACGGGTGCATTCGACATTCGCAAAGTCAACCATCATAATTACCAGAAAAGCACACTGACAATTTTGCAATGTCTCGAGTTAACGAAGCACATACAATATGTAATTACCAAGAACATGCAGGTAAGGCGCTATAAAGAGTGGGTATAATCGTCCGCCATTTTGGGTCTTTCGGAGCTGGCGCAAGCCAATGCATGCACGCGCGCCACAAAAACCTGTCTAACTAAACTCTTCATAAATCTGAAACTATTCAACCAAATGTATTCAAAATTTTTGTATATCATTTATGAACTATGCTGCCAAAGTGTCCATTAACTTAATTTTATGCAACTATCATATTATTAAAATTTTTTTTTAACAATGCCATGTTGACATTTGACTGGAAAATGCAGAGTAAATTATAGTAAGCGAGAAACTTTTTTGTTATACGAGATAGATGGGGGGTATCAGCGAACAAAATAAAAAGGATAGTATAAATTAACTTTCTATGCCCCTCATGACGATTTCCGGGAATCGCTGTTGTTTTGGCGGCAGGTAGAAGACAGAA
>PNEQ01008341.1:0-18585 GCA_003012365.1 Medauroidea extradentata
TTCCTGGCATCGGAGGCGCTGTGCGCATCTCGTAGGTTAAAAACTGCCTACTTGTTTTTGTGACTTGGATCATGCTGGTCGCATGTAGCTGTGAAGTGGTTAAAATGGCGATAGGAGGACCCGCGCACGCTAATAAACTGACTGACCCGGGCTGGATCAATCGAGATATGTAAAGCTGTTGAGCTTAATCTTTAACTTCATTTTCTTAACCTTTAAGGAAGGCTTGGCTGGGGAGTTAAATTTTGTAATGAATTTGGTGTAATTTCAAGCATAGGGAACATGTTGTGCGCTCAAGCACTCCTTTGTGCAAAGATGTAACCAGTCTGTCCGAAGTTTTTGTTAGTAAAACCTCTCATGATCATGGACATTGACTGTATTTCTTTCTAATTCTTCATTTAAGGGCGCCCGTATTCGAACCCCCCCCCCCCAATAGTGAAGTAAAAGGCACTATTAAGGGCGCGGTATACTACAATTTTCATAATCATTATTTTATTTTTAATTTGTATCACATATTTTTTTTTTCTTATTTTAGATACAAAAGGTGACTAAATTTGGCTCATATGAAATTTTTTTTATCTCTCATACTTTTCGCATAATGGCTTGTTAAAGGCATATTTTGCATTTTTCCGTTTTAACGACTTCACTAAAACCAACTGATATACTAACCTAAGAAAAAATCTCAGTGGATAAAGACATTGCAGGCTACGATGGCATGCTCATGAAATTAAAGAATAAAAAATATTTGAATTTGAAAAAATGCTTAAACTGAAAATTAAAATTTAAAAAATTCAATAGTTTTTTTAAATACAAATAATTTTTATTCTGTAGTTTTATGAGCATGTCATTATAGCCTGCAATGTCTTTATCAACTGTGATTTTTTTCAGTTTGGTATATCAGTTGGTTTTAGTGTGGTCGTTAAAACGGGAACATGCAAAATATGACTTTAACAAGCCGTTACGCGAAAACTATGTGAGATGAAAAAATTTCATAAGAGACAAATTTAGTCCCATTTTGTGTCTAAAATAAGAGAAAAAAATATGTAGTACAAATAAAAAATAAAATATTGATGATGAAAATTGCGGTAGACCGCGACCTTAAGAAAAAGGAGATACTGCACCGCCGTAGGCAAATACGTAACTTATACGCCAAATTTTGTTCTATTTTTGGTACTAAGCCAACACAGTACCATCACAATACTAATATATACACAGACATCCATCGTTTCGCCTTATGAGCAAATTATCTTGCCATGCACTTACCAACAGCTCTTAACTCTCCACACTGATACAGTAAAATTCCTGTTTTGTACATTATTAAAATACCTTTTTGTAATACTAAATTTTAATTTTGAAATTTATTAATACTCAGTGGTTTGTGGTTTAACTAGGGCAGACTGTTGTGTGGTCGTTCAATCTTAGAAACCTTGTACATTAGTCAATGAAATAAGGTAATGCTCCTGTTCTGACAAAACAGCTCCTTCAGAACTTTACATTAACATCTACATCAACATTCGACACATCAGATAAATATTATGAAATATTATATACATATACTCAGCGATCATCGTTAAATAGCATCCTTTCAACATCTAGAATTTAACATTAAAAACATCTTAAACACAGGATCCCGCTTACCACATATTCTGTCAAGAACAAAACCTTTTCATTTCAACATCATATGCATCACTCATGCCTACCATCATTGTTACCTTAGTTCATACTGTATGTATATTATAAATATATTATTAAAGTTTAAATTCAGATTCAAAATTTAATTCTTTAGTATGTTTTAATAAGTTGCTGTCTATTACCATATATTATCACAAAACAAACCATATATGTATCTTATTTTAATTTCAGTATTTTTAATTTTCTCAGACTTAGTATTGGTCTGCAATTTCACTGTGGTAACTCATAATATTGGTGCCCTCTGTTCATCTGACCTCACCGATGAATTCCCATAGATAAGTTAACAAGAGTTGATGCCTTTTAGGTAATTGTAAAATTATATTTTACATCTCTCAACTTACGAACTGCACATTGTCAAAATACAGAAACATCAGAAAAGCAACCAAAACACGCAACATTACAATTAACCCCAGTAATGACAGCTATCATTACTCTTGACTGGGCGCAAATTTCACATCGTGAATTACACACAATTGGTCCGCCAGGCAGTCGCAAACACAATTCCGCAACTTAATCCAAAAACAATTACATGTACAATTTTTTTTGCCGACATGTACATGCAATTGTTTTTGGATTAAGTTGCGGAATTGTGTTTGCGACTGCCTGGCGGACCAATTGTGTGTAATTCACGATGGGATATTTGCGCCCGGTCAAGAGTAATGATAGCTGTCATTTAGGGGGTTAATTGTAATGTTGCGTGTTTTGGTTGCTTTTCTGATGTTTCTGTATTTTGACAATGTGCAGTTTGTAAGTTGAGAGGTGTAATATATATAATTTCTTCAAATTTTTCTATAACAACTATAACGCAACTTTTATCAAGTATCAGTTAAAAATTTAAAAGAAACTGTACGTTCAACAGGTAACAAGAAAAAATAGTACTATTACATGTCTGGGTTAGGTCATCTTGGAACAAGCACTGTTACATACAAACACAATTTCCTTAAAAAAAAAAAAAACTTGGATCATTCTTTGGACCCACGACGGAGTGGCATGTACGCATTAAAACAGCAATACAATATGTAGAGATATGCCTACTGGCCAACGACGAGGTACTCTGCAGAAAATACGAAACCATTCATATCAGACATGGGTTGAATATCACAAGAAACGACGCACATACACTGAAATAATAGGTGACCTAAACCAAACAGTTACTTAAAATTTCAAAACTCATTATCTTATTAATATAACAACCTCAAAATTACCTTTAATAAAATAATATCATCTATTGCATAAGTCAAACCTCAAAATTCACAGTTTGCTGTACTCAGTGTCATTCAATTGTCTTACTTATGCATGCTAAATATTAGCGATTGCTACTCTGTTGTGGGCCTGCCTGGCAACCGCAACTACAAAGTAAAACTAAATCCAAGACAGCTTTGCTAAAAATGATTGTGTTTTTTTAAAAGTGTGAAAACTTTTGCTGAATGTCTGGTATGACGTTTCCTTCACATCCAGCTGTGGACAGCTGTTATCAAAATAACATACCTAATCAATAAAGCAATCTGCGATACACGTAGACATCTGATTCAAAAACAAAACATGTTGACCAACAATACTTTGACAGGTCATAAACATATTCTTCAAAACTTGTCGCAACTTTTTTTAGAAAATATTATACAATACAAAAATAATACAATATATTTACACATTTCCTCAGTAGGTCTCTTCAGTTTTGCCTCTACTCCTTTATCTTTACCTTACCCCTGCACCATTCTTGTATCCCCATTTCTGTGTGATCCTTACCACACCCAGTTTCTCCACCTCCACTGTCTTCTCATCGACTCTCTCCCAACATCAATCTGTATCCTCCATACCTTTAAACTTCACTGCACCTCTGTGTCACACTTGGACCACCACTGTTCACACACCCTGCTGCATGTTTCGTCGTCAAATATTTTGTTGTCCAGTGAGAAGGCTCTTTCCATTTCCTATCTCTGTTTTTGTACACATGTTGAATATCAGAAAAACTTCTGTTTACTATAGGTTAAACTTATGGTTTCCCGGTATGTTGCTTCCTTGGCGATCCGTGTTAGTGATGTTCCGAGCATCAGATTCTTTCACTAAAAGAAAATATTATTTAGCTAGAAATTTACCAAAATACATATAAATTACAATAAATGCTTGAACTTAACTTCCAAAACAAAATACCAAATAAAACTGTAATTTTGCAATGCTACTTGTTTAGGTCTACCAAACAGCGGCCATCTAATTTCTGCATTCTGATGATTGTTTAAACCCAGGTTTTTCCCATCCTGTTTCCCCAAAGTTAAATTTAGATATCTGAGATTTTTAAGCATCCTCAAGATAATATGTGATGTAGGACAAAGCAGCTTCAAAATTACCTGGTGAGAGGACTTCTGTCCAAATAAAAGTCGTTGTTATTCAGGACCGCCTCACTATATATGTTTATGAACTCATGATTTATTTTGAGAGTATATATTTAATTTTTCACAGTTGAAAATGTTGCACTTAGTAAATGTTGAAACTAAAAACCTCTTTGCAACTATATTATAATTTATACTGAACTTTAAAACAAATTTGTTGACTTTTATTCAATTGTTAAATAAATTGCAGCGGTAAGAATAAATAATGCTGATAATATGTTTGACTTTTAAAGTATGCACTGCCATGAGATTATAGTATTTGTCTTTACAAGTACAGTAAACAACTGTTACTACAAATGTATTATTACAAGCTGTGAAAATGTATGTGTCTTGAAGGTGAATTGAAAATATTTTACTGTAAAGGATTATGTTATTTCATAAAAATGTGAGAGAGACAGGATACTGTAACCACATATGTTTGTAGAGAGGTGGTATTTAGTTGGCAGAGCAGTCAAATGAAGTGGGAAAAGTTGAGAAGAGGCACGGCTGTTTGATTGCAGGTATTGTCTGTGAGCTGATCCTAAGTACGGGAGGAGAAGACGATATGGGTACCTTGCTGGCCATGATGCACTCTCATCCTCCGTCTGCCCTCACCCTCAAGACACACATTCTCAAGGTCGGTCTCCATCCTTCGTACACATTGCAGCATCATCAACACCACTAATGCAACTTACCAAGTTTACTAACGCTACATTCCATTTACCATAGTTGCATTTAAGAAATGCCATAGTTATTAAACTTTTAAAGAGAACATGAATTAAAAGTAATGTAGATTAGTATAAATGAAAAGGATATATTTAACTACTCTGTATTACAGCAGTAATAACATAACAGTTTCATTAGTTAGGGTGAGAGTGAACGATAAATTCTTTAAGAATTGATAAATATTGTTTACAATAGGGCTTGTCTCGATTAGTGTTTGGGTAAGTGGCTGCTCCTCTGCACACTATTTAAGGCCCGTTTACACGCTTCCAGTAGCTGGGCGAAAACGGGGCAGTAGAGAGGGGTGGGCGACTGGCTTCCAATTACTGGAAGCGTGTAAACAGTGCGGACCAGTAGCTGACCCAAATTCTTGGGACAGCTACTGGCGGGCTAGCTACTTTGAAGAAGTTAGTTTTTGCTGACCAACTGGCCTTTCCCCCACCATGCGGACTCTTCCCCCACTACCACTACTGGCCCTACATGGTCAGTTACTGGATGCATGTGTACGCGCAGGGTCAGTTACTGACTTCCCGCTCTGGGACCGAGTCATCTTTAGGCGCTAGTTGTGTTGTGTATGGTGCATAATGGCCACCTCTCGTTGGAGTGACGAACAGGCAAGTATGGTGGTTAAACTTTGCCGTGATAGTGAGATACTGTGGAATTGTTTTATGCCCGAGTATAGGAATAGAGACAAACGTGAGTCTGCCTACCAGTCTATTAAAATTCAAATGAAGAATGTGAACATAGATTTGACTGTGGCGGAATTGCAAAAGAAAATCAAGAGTTTACGTTCAACTAAGAGAAACCGAAAATAGAGAAAAGTAAAGCAAGTGGAGCAGGAGCTACGGATGTATACACGCCATCAGTGAAGTGGTTTTCAGTAATGGAGGCCATTGTGAATATTGCTAACACCATAGTTAAACCAACTACGAGTAATTTGGTAAGTGCAACAATAGTGTATTAAAATATAGACGTAATGTTTGTTGTTTAAATTATTGGGGGGGGGGGGGGGGAGTGGTGGTCGGCACCCGATACGGTTAGAGCACTCGCCTTCCACCAAGTCGATCTGGGTTCAATACCCGGTTGAGTCACTCCGGAATTTTAGCATGTGGAAATCATGCCGGACAATGTCGCTGGTCGGCAGGTTTACTCGGGGTTCTCCCGCTACCCTTGCATCCTTCATTCCGATTGTGCTCCATACTGCATCATTCACCCTCATCGGCTCTTAAGACCTCAGCTGTTAATGGGCTGTAAAACCCACTTCATGCATTCATTAATTCAATGATTAGGGGGAGATGGTTACACTGTAAAAATTTTTTGTACAATTTACAAGGATATTCTTTGTACTTTTACAAATCCTTGTAAAAGTACAAAGATTTTCTTTCTAAAATCATTCGTTAAAAACAACTGTTGAGCAAGAATAGTCCAATGCAATATTTTCTGCCGATAAATACACCCTAAATATTACTAATAATCGAATAGTTAGTATTATTATTCGCATTAAGGCGTGTAGTGAAGAGTGCAGATGAGAATGTGTTTTTACAGTTCCCATCCGTTGTTTGATGAGAACGTAGATATAAACAAACATAAACATTACAAATTTGTTAGCCTATGCCTATATCGAAATTATTATTTAATTCAGTTATTTAAAATTAGTTACGCAAATTATTTGGATCGTTTTAAAATGTATACTTTTATATATTTAGGATTCAAAGTACCCCAGTCGTCAGCGTGGTGTGGTGGTTAAGGTAACATACTGTAAATTAGTGAGTGATGTATAGCCTCTGGTTCGCATCGCGTCGCTTATTATCGACATTTTTGTGTGATTTTAGTGAATATTATTGTTTAAAAGAATGCATAAAATAAAAGAGAAATGATTATCAAGCATACATTAGATAGTGAATTTTGCTAAATATTTGTAGGATTGCGGAAGTACGAAGCAGAACATTGTAAACATTACATAGAATAACTTGTAGTTTTACAAAGATATTCTTTGGCAACTGGGTTTCCAAAGATTTTCTTTTCTTTGTAAAAGAAAATATTGTTTACAGTGTATAATATGGAAAAATAATAAAAATAATTGTATAAAATATTTCAGTAGAAATTGTAATTTAATTTGGTGTCTGTGTTCCTGGAGAATATGGCACATTAAACAATAATTTCGTCAAAAGTAATGGAACAAATTGTACATATTATGAAGCTATTGGTCAGTCATATTTAACATTGAAGCAAACTATATTAATATACAGTGGGAGAGTAATCACATTATCATCAATAATGTAATAATGGTAGTCATACATGTCTACATTTAATACAGGTCTCATCAAGAATGTTACAGCTGTTGCCATATTCAAAAAGGACCTTCCAAAGCCTATATGCACTTGTAAGAATGCAAAACAAAGTTGCTGACTGTTATATTTTTTAATAAGAAGTTAATTTAAACAGATTAATTGAGATATGTATTATAGGCATAATAGCGTATTTGTCGGCATATAGGACGACCCCACATATAAGACGAGTCGTAGTTTTGAAGGTACAAAATCTTGAAAAAAAGTAAATTACTAATTTTGAAATTCCCGACAGAAAAATATTTTTTCCTTTCCCAGAAACATTAAAAATTTAGTTTAAATATTTTCAATGCATTTATTACCGGCATATAAACATCATAGTAGACAAATAAACGAATAACATTGGCTACTACTGCTCTCCGCGCCCCCGAGAGCCAAGGAAATGCACAGCGGCGGCCGGCGATATCTCCATTAGCCAGCAGGTGTGCGCAGCTTGGCAACATTGGACAGAGGCACGCCGCGCACTACATGGCAATGCCGAGCAACAACAGCTGTTTGCAAGGTCATCACATTCCTGTGCGCTGTTGTCCGCCAGCCTAGCATTAGACGCCGGTAGACACATGAATGTGTGATACGGTACCTAGATCCTTGTTTTTTCCGCCCGAGAGTCTTGTGCTTGCGAGACAAAGGATGAAAGCGTGCGGACCTAGATCCTCGTTTTCTCCGCCCGATAGTTGTAGGCTGGCAAGTCAAAGTATCTCGTCACGCGCTCGCATCGATCGCCGCCTCGCTGCCAGGAAGTGTCATTTATTATGAATGACGCTCATTAAAATTTCGAATCGTTAATTTTATTAAAATAAACGGGGCACTCGTTTTCATTTGTGACGAAAAACGCAATTCCTTGAAACGTCATACAACTCCACAGCTTAGCTTTGAAACGATTTTTGGCTACCAAAAATTTTTGCACCCTCATATAAGACGAATAGCAATTTTTGAGGGCCAAAATATGTAAATATTGTTGTCTTATATGACGGCAAATACGGTATTAATTACACATTGGTAACATACATTTATTCATACATCAACTGAAAGCCATATGCGCAATGGAAAACCTCTCGAGTTATGTTCCACCCTATAGTGACAGAGGTTCTGAAATAAATATATTTTGATCATTTCAGTGCGGAACATTGCCATGTATGTTGTAAAAAAAGTGATCTGGACAAAAATGCTTAACTGGAATGAACAGAATGCTTGACATCCATAGGGACTGTACATCGTTCATGTACAATTCATATTTGGTCATTATTAAATACCACGGCTAACACCACCTTGCACAACTGAATTATGTACTCCTACAAATGGCATTGTATCACTTAATGTATGCAGATATGTAATAGAAATAATGAGATACTGATTGTTCAGTAATGCGATATGAATAACAAGCTAAGTATCTACACAATGAAAGCAAGTATACAATGTTATCATATATGTCAATCGTAAACACAAATTATGACAAAATGCACGATGCATATAATCAAATTTACCCTCTGTTCGCATGTACAACCTATATTCTATGACACCATATTTCTCTGCCAGGGCACTGCACCATCACCACCGAAGTAATCCTTGTAGCATTGTTGCAATTTTTCTGCTATTGCTTTGGCCATATGGTTGTTTCTTGAACGAACTACATTCGGTAACTCGGAAATCTCAGACCTCCAAGAGCCTGGTTTGACGCATCCTGTGACCATATCTTCGTAGTCAACAGACCCAGGTGGGGTATATGTGTGAGGGGAGCTTACGCGCAACCAGTTGTGTAGAGTGCAAGCAGTGTTTACCATAATCTCTGTTGTTTCAACTTTTAAATCTATCGGCTTCCCGAAAACGCGAAAACGAGAGGCCAAAATACCGAAACCGTTCTCAACTATTCGACATGCTCTACTTAAGCGATAGTTGAACACTTTCTCCTCATAAGACAGATTATTACTTGAGAATGGTTTGAGGAGGTATGGTTTCAATGGAAAGGCATCATCGCCAACTAAGAAGGCTTCATGATATCAAAGAACCATTTTCCAACACAGAATTTAATGAGCAGCGTTGAAAGATCCCTCCATCTGCATTACGTCCAAAGGAACCAACGTAAATGTACCTAAAGCAGTAATCATGGTCTACTACTGCCATCAGCACTATGCTGCTGGTATGTTGATAGTTATAATATTCACTACCAGAGTTTGCAGGGGCTTGTATACGTATATGTTTTCCATCGATGGCTCCATAGCACCCAGGAAAATTCCAATGGTCTGCGAAACCTTTTCCAATATCCTCCCACAAGTCGGCATCAGGAACCTGCAACGCCACATTG
Organism: Medauroidea extradentata; assembly: GCA_003012365.1. Lineage (NCBI taxonomy): Eukaryota > Metazoa > Arthropoda > Insecta > Phasmatodea > Phasmatidae > Medauroidea > Medauroidea extradentata. The sequence goes on from PNEQ01008341.1 coordinate 9,429, forward strand.
TGCAAATAAATAATGCAGAATCCATGACCTTCAAAACATATACACAGGTTACTCCAATTGTATTATAATCTATACACATGTGAGCATTAGATGGCATGTTTGCTTTAAAGATCAAAGACTATGGCAGGAATTTGTAGAACACATCCACAAATTAAATCTTCTTACTCTATGTGTAAATGGTAATGCCAATATAATGCGCACAACATGTAAGGCATGCTCTAATGTTACAGAAATCCATTCAGGAAGATGACAACCCATCTCTGGAAGAAAAGACAGCCGATTCTCTCCATGAGGATCTTGGTGACCACACCACTGTTGCTACTATTCCTCAATCACAGACGACTGAGAAGACTAAGCCAACAGATACTACTATTCCCATAAAGAGACTTTCTACAAACGTACAGCGGGCCCAGTCATCGAAACGTTCTAGAATACGCACAGTAACATCGGCAGTGAAGGAACTCCGCTAGCTGAACAGTACTCTCCAGAACAGTGTAGAAAAGGAGGATGAATGTAGTCTGATAGGGAAGAATGTGGCCGAACAATTACGAAAACTTCCCATAGCGGAAATGCTTAACGCAAACCTAGAAATTCAACAGGTGCTGATGAAATACCGCTTGTCTATTATGACATCATTTCTAGCAAACTCTGTGTCATCACCAGTATTGAGACATTCATTTTCAACTTCCTACGATCGCCCTTCTCCAATTTTAACCACTGTGGACCATCCATGTTTTTCTGTGTCAGCGCGAGTAGATTCGCCAGAATATTTTCTTCCAACATCTGTACCACGTCAAAGTGTTCAACCACATCTACATGTAGAATCGAGGAGGTGCAACAGCAGAGTATGGATCTTTGTACCGAGGGCATTGCCACAGATGCATTACTTACTACCGATACTGACATCTATCAATTAGAGAACCTGAATGGGGACTGCAATATTAAGAGAAGAGATTAATCAGTTCTCATGACTTATATTAGCAATAGCTTATGTGTCATTTGACCTACATAACCATAATGTTCCTTCCTATCATTATGTAATTTCATTTTCTATTGCAGTAAACTGTCAATTGCGACAATATAATGTAAATGTGCAGTTCATTTAAAACATCACTTCAGCCTACCTTATGTTAGACAGGATTGAATCACCGTCCTAAATGTTTCAGGAAGCAAACATTACTTTTTGGTTGGTTCTTATACACCCTAACTTACTGCTGGACATAGCTTTGTTTATGTTTTCATGACCCAATAATTACAAAGGTTACATATTTTTCTTTTTCTATTTTAATACATGTGGTTTGAATTTACAAAAAAGTATTTTTAGCTACCTTTTACACTTGTCAGATATTATTGTTCGGTGGCGTTTTCTTCCAGTAAATATGTAGTATGTAGTTACTGCTTGTAAATAAAGTAAAACAGTCCAGTGTCACACACACACACATTGCATGCTTTTATGTTTGTTATATTTTGTCATTATGTAATGGGTATACTTAACTTAAAATTCCATATTTCAATAACGGGAAATAACAATTATTATTATGCAAAGGAAATACTAAGACGTTTCAGGCGAACTGTTTACGTAATTATTTAATACAAAGAGAGATTTATAAGTAAACACTTAACGTTTATATAATCCTGGAGACATTTGCTGATTGCTTTACATACTTCTGGGATAAAAGATGACATTGCTGACTTCGAAACACGGAAAAGTATAGACCGCATTTTGAAGTTGGTTCCTGAGGCGAGGTAAGCCAATGTTATCTTCAGTTTAACTCGGGTTGGCACAGCCTAGTGCATCATAGTGTCTGCCTTTGGGATAAGAGGTGACACCTTTTCTAAAAGGTTATCAAATTGCCCTGTTGTCATTCGCATAACACACCTAAAATCTCTCGGATCTCCTTCATATATCTCTTATTATTGTTGACGAGGCGCCATTATTAGCTCATCTCATGAGCCATTTCCGTGTCCACACTCTGTGCCTATGCGACTCTTCGTCAATAATATCGTCACACTCTTCATAAAGTAGCTGAGAGATGGACCATATTACTTTCCGACAAAGAACACGTCTTTCTTCCGACATTGCACGCTCGCGAACTGTTCTACTACTGGACTGATGTGAACGCGACATGACAGCTACTTGAAAGGGTCAGTAACTGGCCATCCTAGTTGAAGTGAACTGTCCCACTGGACAGGTAAGTTACTAGCTCTGTGTGAACTCTCGAGGACAGTAGCTGGACCAGGGCAGTTGCTGGTATACAGTCAACAAATGGCATGGACCAACTACTGACCCACTGTCTAGGTCAGCTACTGGAAGTATGTAAACGGGCCTTTAGCGTGGTCACTGTCTACTGGGCAGCTAGCCGAGGAAAATGGCGAGATTGCAAAGTCATACGGCAACATGACCGTCGGCGGTACCAGTGTGGAAGCAATAACACCTTCGCCGTGTGCTTGCTGTGTGTGGCTATCGTAAGATTACGGTTTGAATGGCACGGAATTGATTCTACAGATGATGGAGGTGCTCGTAAAATTGACATGTATAAACTTAGCTTTGCTGCTAGAGTGCTGTATTTTTTCACATACCACCCATGCGTGATCAACATTTTGTACATACTCTCAAGAAAAAATTTTTGTACTGTGTACAGTTTGTATTTAATTTCCTATTATGTAAAAACTTAATTAATTTAAATGAAATATTAATTTAATTAATTTTTGTAAATGTATCCTACAAATAATAGTGTAAATATTCCTTGTCACCAAGTGCTTTTGAAGCTAAACAATAGCGATGAGGAAGTCTAGCCTAATGAGCTGCACCATTCGTGAATCTTTTGCTTTGCAGTATATACTACACTCTGTCTGCAGTTTTAGGTACTTACAGAACACGCTGTATGGTAGCTCAATCTGACAGAGCAACAAAATACTATCTCAGTTTGGGTTGTCTATGCTGCCGCATGCCATGCTCGTGATTACCGAGATGCTTACCTATCTAAAAGGATGAACATATCTAGTGATTGTGACGGGTCTCCCGTCTATGTTGTTGTTGTTTTATATATATATATATATATATATATATATATATGTTTTGGAGTTACGATGTCCCTGTTGGGGGACGACAGAATGTGGTGGTGCTACTTCGTCGTCGCCGATGTTGTTATAATTCAATATATACGCCGATGTAGTTGTTGTTTCCGGGACGTAACTCTCCCCCCGTTGCTATTGCAAGTATTAGCAGGCAGAAAAATGACAAAACACAGCGAGCTGATGCAGAGGCGGTGCCTTAATACTGAAGCCCGGATAGCAGTGAGGTTAGTCAGAAACGGATAAAAATAAGAAGAAAAATTATATAGGCATTTTTTTATTTAACCTTTCTTTTGATGCACTTTAACGGACAAAGGCAATTCTCAAGCGAGTGCTCGCCCAGAGTTAGTTAAGGTGACTTTTCTATCTACGTATACGACTTGCCGCTTCCCTCTGTAATAGTTCTTAGTCCGGCACTTTATCTACCTTAGTTCTGACTACGCGGTTACCAATGCCTACTTCTGGTTACTTTACTATAAAATGAAAAGGCAGTTTGCCAAAAAAGGAGAGACAAACAAAAAGACTGATCTCTTCTAACGAATCCGTCCTCTAGGCTTCACAGCCCCTCTACCACGTCTAACACGTCCTCTTCCTGCCGCCATCACGCCCCAACTAATAAACACTCAACCGGACATCTCGCGGTGACCGTCCACGAGCTCCGATGTAAGACGACTGTTTTCAAACTGATCAACAACAAACTTAGCCGGCCATCTCCCGGCGACCGGTCACGAGCTCCGACGAATCACAACTGTTTTCAAACTAATCAACAAAACTTAGCCGGCCATCTCCCGGCGACTGGTCACGAGCTCCGACGAATCACAACTGTTTTCAAACTAATCAACAAAACTTAGCCGGCATCTCCCGGCGACTGGTCACGAGCTCTGACGAATCACAACTGTTTTCAAACTAATCAACAACAAAACTTAGCCGGCCTTCTCCTGGCGACCGGTCACGAGCTCCGACGAATCACAACAGTAGTGTAGTATAGTTCCTTCTATTGCAGGAGCCTAGGAGCGAGATCCGGGATCTGTTCAGCATGTGTCTCGTAATCATTTGTGTACGTCTACCCACCATCTTGGTTAATGTCCGTTGTCTTGATACCTAGCTACCCTCATTGGCTCCACCCTCCATCTTGTTTTTTTTTTAAATTAGTTTAATAGTTGTCCTCTAGGTGGGTCTGCTAGTAGTTACTGATCGTCTCCTATATGGTGTTGATTATTAAGACTTTGGTGCTGAGTCTTTCCCCCAGGAGAGCTAGTAGCTATACCAATCGTCTTGTTTCCAGTATCGTCTGCTAGATAGCATTGATGTTGTATGTACTACTGGTTTAGTCCGTCTCAATTTCCAAGTATCACCATTAAGAGCGCTACCGCACCTAACCTAACTTAACCTGACCTATCTTTCTAACAAGTTACATGTCTAGCCTTGTTTCTGTTCTTCCTTTAACCTAACACTTATTTTCCCTTGTATGTCTGTCTTGTACCATAGTACACTGCTAGGAATTCTTCTAGTATGTTGCATTCTCGTAAGGCATTGAATATGTTCCACTCATGTAGGTCCTAGAATATTATTTTTTCTGTAAGGTGTTTATAAGTAGTGTAGGGTAGTATTATTTTATCTCTAGTAATAAATGTCTTCTTCTAATTCTTGTAATTCGTTATTCTTGCTTTGCTTTGTCAGGGCTTGGTAGAATTTAAGTTACGGCTAGGCCATTTATTTAATATGTTTTTAATGCTGAAATCATAACTTAACCTGACCTCCTACCATGTTACATATCTAACCTTGTCTCCGTCTATTTCTTTAACCTAATACTTTTTCCTTTGTTTGTATGACCAATAGTATTTTTTTAACCAGTTTTATATATTTTAAGTTTTTTTTATCATGTTGTATCTTTTACACATGCTCGACTGCGAGTTAGTTTCTTTTTTTTTTTTCTCTTTTTTTGTTTAATTTATTAACGTGTATGGTGTTACTTTCGTATATGTAAGTTTCACCTTGAAATGCAAGATAATATTTTTTTTATTGCTTATGCGTAGAAGGAATGGTCAATTTGTTTTGTGCTCAACTTTTTATACGTTATATTTCTGTTCTTTAAATATTGTCCCTTTCGTATAAGTGTTTTACGTATGTTATCCTTTTTTCTCACCCTCCCACCCTCTCTCCTTCCCTCTCTCTTACTCTCTCCCTCCCTCCCTCTCTCTCTTATTCTCTCCCTCTCTCTCGTGCTCTCTTATTCTCTCGTGTTCTCTCCCTCTCTCTCTCTCTCTCTCTCTCTCTCTCTCTCACACCTTCCCTCTAGGATATTGCGTGTTGGTTTTTATGTGTTAGACCTTTAAAGACTGTTTTTCATTTTACATATTTGGTTTGAGTCATTTTCTTCTGTGTTGAACTTTGGTATACGATTTCTAGTATCGCACAGTAACTTTTCGTACTTTGGTTTAAGTATTTTTCTTGTATGTAAGTTATTGTATATTTTTTTATTTAATTTTTTGTCGGTGTCTAGAACTTTGAAATTCTGTTTTCCTTAATCTTCCATTATAACTGTTTTCCATTGTAAAATTTAGACCATCCAATATTTTACTCTATGTTATGTTACCAAAAATTTATTTAAATAAAACGCGATTAGTTGTGTTTGGCCTATGGTTCTTCAGTTATATGGTTTAATTTATACTACTACACACCGACCTTATGTTGGAATTAGAAAACATCCATACCATTGTATTAGAATCTGGAGTATTTTGTACCAGTCAACATATATTATTGTAGCATTTTGTAACCTAACCATGCACTAACTCTACCTTTTTCTGACACTTACAATAATGAACTCATTAATCTTGCTTTTGGGGAACATGTTTAAGCAATAAAAATACAACATAATCTATTTTTTAGAATTTTATTGAGATAATTTATTATTTTGTATACATTTCTATTCAATATCATTCTCGAGCTGTTGTGAGACATCATGTCTAACTGATAACTGTACTCAGTGATGCGGTGGTGTCCTTGTTTCGCAGTGTAGTCATTGAGAGTCTCGTAATTTCTGCAGTAGTCTTATAGTAGCTGCTAGTAGTGTACCACACGTGTCTTCTTTGCAGTCAACTAGCAATGTAGGTGTTGCATTAGTTACTAGACTTTGCCAGTTAATTATGTCGTTTCAGCTTTTGTACGAACTTTTTCGCTTTAGCTAGGTTGTAAGTCACAGTCGGGAGAGAAAAATTTTTCAACATATTAATAACATTCAGTACATTTGTTAGGAAAAAAAGTATGCTACAGTGACAAATTTAATATAAATAGTCTAATGAACATGACGTAACTTTTAGTCATTGTATCCATATGGTAGAGAGTTTAATACATCTTAGCACACGCATAGTTTGTCGTCTAGACATATAAGCATCAGTTTTTTGCTACACTTGGAATAAAGCTGCTTTTTCCATGATCTTATACTATGTACAGTTATTTGCATAACGTTCTCTCTCTGTTCAAAGCTCTAATGTAGTCCTTAAAGGTAATTTTCTTTTTGATGACAAATTTCTGAATTCCTTTGACCTTTTTCAATACACTCTCGCAGAAACACCTGTAGGCATACATCTTCGCATGCAGTCCTACAAACTCAGTCATATGCACACCGTTACATTCTTCTTTGAATTTGCGTATAACCTTTTTGTTTTAGGCGAGTAGCATGAATAGGCATCATCAGGTATAGAATTAATTCTGTATAGTTAAAATCGAAGTAGTTCTAGTACTAGATTTCACTGAGTACACGAGAATATAATGTAGGTAGCTGTAAGAACACACACAAGAGCGCAATGTAGTTGTCTGACCTTGTCAAAGTCAAGAGAGAAGCTACAGGGTGCAATGTCACATGACACTGCCTTCGTGACTTTCTGACACCTGCATGGTGTCGGTAACATCCGCCCACGTGCATACTGCTGCGCTGTGCGAGACGTCCGTGTAGGAAACGCAGGGCAAGCACTCTCGCATGTCACTGTCGCGTGGAGCAACCTGACTCGACTCTGGACTCTGGACTCTGGACTCTGGACTCTGCTTGCACACCTGTGCGGTGTCTGGTAACATCCGGCCTCGCTGCTGGACTGAGTCTGGGAAGTACACAGCTGTCCATTTCTCCAAGGCACAGTCTATGTATGTATCCGATGTATGCAAAGAAAAACACTGTTCTGACGAGAACAATAGCAAAGCCTATTATATGTACTACCACACCCTACCTCGCTGCAGCCCAGTGCCAGACGCTTCCTACCCTCCTATTACATTTTAAGTCTTAAGAACAATTATGTCACTACTACAATGATAGCTCAGTGGTAGCATGTTTTTAATTAAATTTAATGGTCCAGGGTTCGAATCTCTGTCTGGGCACGATTGTTTTTTATCGGAACTATAATTTTTTTTGCTGAATTCAAATCGTGCACATACAAGACTTTTACCAGTACGAAATTGTAGTCTCATACTTGCAGACTCTACAGCTATCAAAATAATTGTATTTTATGTGTTAAAATAAGGTGATGCGAGAGTTGCACGCGCGCACTTGTAATATGGAGATCGTGGGTTCAAATACCAGTACATTCACACCGATATTTTTGTTTACCAAATTTATTCCGAAATCACTTAAGAACATTGCTTTACATAACTTCTGAATATGTGTAATTACTTTCTTGTTTTCCTGTTTGCTTGTTTGTTTGAGTGATTTGTTCCATCCCTGATCACATCGAGATGGGCAAAGCGTAAAAAAAAATTACACATCTACTGTATAACCTATCTACTTATAATCATTTATTCATATATAAGTTGACTAAACATACTTAAACTCATGTCCACCACTTGACGCATAGACACAAATACTCTCTTAGCTCCACATGGAACTATGTACATACATTACGAACACATTACTGGAAGCACAACACATATCACATCACAATGTCTCAGTGAGCGACAACACATGCATTTCCCTTTCGGATTAACACTAGTGTTTTCTCAAACTTAACAAGAAAACTACTTGCTATAGTATTATAGCTACACATAAATAGTAGACGCGTTTCTATATTATTCCATGCTTTTAAATTCATATTGCAGTTATGTATACACGACGCGGAAACATTACACAAGCATAGATATAGATTGTTAACACTGTAGCAACATGAATGTAAAATACATTACATACTAATAAGCGGGAACTAATATTTTTACGTGTAAAGCTTTTTCTCCATTCACTTTCATACACAGCATGTAAATTATAAATTAATTTTAATATTTCATACCTTCAAGAGTTTCTTCCGTACACATTCCAACTCTAATACATCTTAATTTCCTTTAAAGTTCATATCTCAGTCCGTCTTGAATCCAACCATTCTAAATCATATCAGTTCTTCCAGCGATAATGTAATCTATGTTGAGCACCGACCAAAATCTCTCACTCACCCTAATGTTTCCATAAGTAAAGAAATTATATAAACCTTATTACATTAATTAACACGACGTCTAACTTATATACAGAACTAGCATTTCTACATTACTCGTCTTAACTATAAATGCCCCCCTTCTTCCTACCCTACACACACTTATTGTAGTCGGACTCATAACCTAACTACGAAGAAAATAATCACATTAGTCCGTGTAGAAACAAATATTACAGTTCTTCCAAAAACATTGAAAGATTCGATCAGTAATTTTTTTATTCAAATACTACAGCTATTCATATTTTACTTTTCATGAGCCCATCATAAACACACCATCCAAAATTACAACTGTTCATAAAAAGAACATTTAAAAAGATGAACCTAAAGTTTGCTAAAACATTGAATATAGGTAAGCATCCCATCGAACCCAGGTTCAGTAGGGCGCGAGATGTCGGTACACTAACAACTACTAACGGCAAGTTACACCACACGCAAGGCTACACAGTGATTCGCAATGGCGGACATCATTCTTTATGTAACATAGCGAGCTGAATTTGAATACCAAATATAAAAACTAGAATTTCTTTGCTACCTTCCGTATTTGTCAGGTCTGTTTGTACCTCGGAGAGAAGTTTCGCGCAGAGTATTGTTTTACAAAACTAATCTTTGTCAAG
>PNEQ01008342.1:0-18582 GCA_003012365.1 Medauroidea extradentata
CGACCATTCCAGATCGGCGCAACATCTACCCTCTCTGTCCCACAGGGCATTCACTCGTCAGCGACGTTTGACGTCACGGGCGGGGGGACTGTCCGAGAGTGGAACGACAGAAATGTGCTGTAGTGCACTTCTAGCCTGTGCGTCGGCCCTACCAACAGCTGGTAATGTTGGACAGGGGAACGGGGGAGTGTTGACAGAGGCGTCCAGTGCCCCCAGAAGGCCGCCGCATGCCGAAGGTGCCAGAAGGACCCACAGCACACGACCGCCGGCGACACCGAAACGTCCATCACCACACCCCCCACCTACCTACAACCTAACACAAGGCCATCGGCCTACATACACTACCGGGACACTGTCTGCAATGGAATCCACTAGCACTGCAGTGGCAACAAACTCTGCAGGCTACCAAGAACAGTGAACTAAAAAAACTCTACCTGAGAGACTGTGTGAGAACACTCTAGATTTCCACAATTTTAAATTCAAAGCTATGACTTCCCAAGAACTGAATACTCTTTAAAATTACAAACCAAAATAACTTTACCACCTATTTTGAGTATGGATGAGAAGAAAAAACCAAAAAAACAAAAGCCCGAAAATTAGCGTCGTGACAATATTCTTAGTACATTTTCGACTTTTCTCGTGTCGTCTGGCTCTAAAACCATAGCTAAAAGACTTATCACAGATTCAGCATTGTTAATATTCAGTTGGCATGGTCATGGATTCACTTCGCAAAGTAGAAGTGGTATCCGAAGAAGTTACCGTAGCTGACTCAGTAACAACCAAAGAAGCCGTTCCAGGATTGGTTTATACCACCACCCTAGGAAGGTCTTCATCCGAAGAAGCAGTTTAACTCTCAGGTGATGCCGCTGTGCTAGTCCGGGAGGTAGATGGCTTCGTACGGCTCGAGGATGGTAGTTATTGGCTCCCCTCCATTGCAGTCACTTATGATTTCTCAAGGTTGTTCAGCGGCTACGCGTTGTTCTTCCTTCAGAATTTGCTGACGAACTATCAATCTCAGCTTTCTCTTACCTATTTATACTATACAGTAGCTCTAGAGTCCACTTAAATTATATTAATAACACCACTTTCGTCACATGTATTCAGACTACCACGGAAAGCTGATTTCCTTCAGCACGAATCCGTGTTATTTTACTGCCAGTTTCATCATTACTTGCAGCCGAAGCAGTTTTTTATAGCACATATTCATTTTAACATGTTCAATATTTCCATCACATCAGATTCGTTCGTGATTGTTATATGTATAATTTTGTTCCAGATCGCACTAAAACATGTATAATCCCTAGCTCAGTATGTTTAGTAAAACATTTTTTTTTACTTCTCTCATGTCGTCTCGCACCACAACCTTTGCTAAAGTCCTGTTACAGAATCGACAAGGATATCTTGATGTCGATGACAAATTTTCAGTACTGTTTACATATGAGGCAGAAGTTTCCGTTGGCCTCATCTATGCCGTTTTATTCGTAGAAGGTTCTATTTCATCACAAGCTTGTGTAGGAATTGATTCTGGTTGCTCTGCAAGGAGAATAACTCCCCCTTTACATATTTTCATCTGTATATTTAAATTATGAATTCGCGCATACGATACGCTGTAGGTCTACGACATGGGGTCACCTTACATTTACTTACGCCGTGCTTTCTTGCATAGTAGGCATGTACGAATGTCTTGTCACAGAACTTGCGTTAGTGTCCGGCAGGCTTCAATGTTGATTCTCTTGAAATTTTACTGCTCGGTTTCGATCTCTTCACCAATTATATAACATATTCATTCGATTCGATAGGATTCGAACCTCAACTACATAGTCGTCGCAATTCCCTTGAATATCGATTGACAGGCCAGTGACACCTTCAAGTACTCGTATGCCTTTTCAAGTAATATCTTCGTCCAAAATAGGTTTTGCAGTTTTCACACTGGAACATGCTATGATTGAAATTCAGAAGACACCCTCTTTCATGCTGACACATAGATTTCTTCTTCGTAAATACCTTCTTGCAGTAAGAAAACGAATAACTTCCCTGTTTATTTTCCATTTTTACTGGATGATAGTTATACTATTCTCAGTACTTTTTTACTACCTAGCAATCTGCAAACATTTCCTGTATTTATATCCTTGCCTTTTCTTTTAAAATTTATGTTTTACCCTAAACATTGTTTACCTTAAATCACACCTGCGTACAACCAGTCATGCATTCTTACACACGACTTAATTAGATTTTTTAACAGCAGTGTAGCATTGTTTCGGTTCACTTCAACTAACCAATCGTCACAGGTAAGACATTCACCGACATTGTTGTTGTAGAGTTCCATAGCTAACTATTGAATGACTCGTAGCTTGTCTAGTTCGTGACTTTTCGTAACTTTTTCGCATATCTTCTTGGCTACTATTTTGCGAATCGGGATTCGTTAACTTCTGGATATTATCAGGCTACAACTGCATGCAAAAAAAAAAAAAAAAAAAAAAAAAAAAAAAAAAAAAAAAAAAAAAAAAAAGGAATATACAAAACACGTCAGCGAGAGTTAAGACTCATCTTTTCCCTTAGGATTGTGGGTTCTTAGCACCGTGAGAGTGTCGAACAAGGCAAAATCCCTTGTGCTGTTGTTGCACGAAGAACATCAAGTCTGCAGTCCGGCGGCGAGCGCTCACAACAATGACAGATTTACGAGGGTTGACAAGTCCACAGCAGGATAGCCATAACGACAGGTCAGACTGGAGATACCCCGTGCACTTACTTCGAAGCCCTTGTAAGTTTTCATTTCCAGCATAACTTGGCCAGCTCGAATATGTACGTAACATTAATACATGGGGGGGGGGGGTTGGAGGGAGGCTTACATTTAGTAGTGTGGTTGCGAATCGGCCAGCGGAGGACCATGCAATGCAAGGCGTGCCTTGCGTCTCAGTCTCACCATCCTGGTTCAGGGCTGTGCCGGGAATCGAACCCGTGACCTGCCGCCTAGACTTACGAAAGGCAATTCACTACACCAGGAGGCGGACGTACAATTGTTAATTCACATTAATTTATTTCTTGTCTACCACTGTGTAGTATAAATATTTATCGCAAATAGCATGTTGGGATAAACAGTCATTAAAACACGAGGCCACGTCGTTTTCATAACAATACTGTAATAACTGTAGCCTAAAGTAATATAAAAAGTGGTTAAAATTTGCAAAGAAGTGTTAAGTGAAACAAACGATATAAATATAACTTCAATTAATTTTTTTATAGGCAATGTACTTTAAATAATTTTAATTGAAATTCAGCCCGAAATAATTATTAATCTTTTTGTCACATCAAAACAAAATAACAGTGAAAGTTCGTGGTCAAAACATTTACAGAAAATATAAAATAAGTGCTTCTTAAATTGCTTGCATTGTGGAATTTATGCCACCGAAGAGATTTTCATTGTTATTCAGCTGTGATATTTTTCCCAAAACGAGAAACTATAATAACATACAAAACCTATAAACACACAAAAACGTAATACCGCACAAAAACGTAATTACAAACAAAAAATAATAACACACAAAAATGTAATAACACTCAAAAACTTTCAGTAATTATAGAAACACAAAAGTTTTTGCAAATTATACAAGAGAAATTCTAACACAACAATATTTTTTCCAAGAAAAATTTAATTTTCTATTTTTACTTAACATCTGACCCATTGGCCGCATGTACTAAAGAGAATATCATACACATATTTGCTTGACTATATTTTCTCCGAATGACTGATAATAGTTCTGACAAATTATTTTATATTATTACAATTACACACATTTGTTTAATTTTTATGCATATAAGACCAGGAAATGTAAAACAAACAGTACTAAACATTTGTTCATACTTTCAGTAGAAAAGATATGCCTTGGAAAAAAAATTCAAATTTTTTGTAACTAATTAACAGATTGCATTTTCAAAGATTTAAATGTACGTACATCATTCGATACATTGTGCAGCTACTTAAAATTAATTTCTAAAAATATTTTAATTTGAGCATTTAAGTAATTTAGGATCAGAGACAATATATATGTTTAATTGTTTATGATGTAAATGGAAACTATAAAAATAAAAAAAAAAGTTCACGTCATCGTACGCAACTTTTTCGTAGGTTTCGGCTGCAGCTTCATTATTTTCTTCTTTACATTTACAGTATAATCTGGGTTACGTATAGGCATCGATCTTGGGTGACGGGAATCCACGAGTTCGGCAAGAGACAATCTATGTAAAATGAAGTTAGCTTTGTCAACATTTCCTTTGCCCAAAAATCATCATCTCGCTCTATCCTTTCGTAATACACTTAAGGCGGATTGGGTGTCCACACAGCAAACAAGCAGTACAACCTTCGGGTAACATGTAGCTGCCCTTGAACCTGATAGTAATACTTAAGGCGTGTGTTTATTCCCGTAGTTTTCTTTTCTTTCCCAACCTTCCAGAACGTCACCTTCCGCTGAAGGATAGCAGATTCAGGGCTCAACTGTTCTGCAGATGCAGGACACTTCACCTCCACAATGCAATCTTCATTTATCAAACCATCAGGGGTTGCACCTAAGAAAGATAGTTCAGGATCAATAAAAAATCCGCATCTTTGGATTTTTATGTTCGCTCTTTCTTGCAGTGCCTCAATAGCTCGGTGCTAATTTTCCAAGCCGTATTTTACAGATGATACGTGTTGAAGGTCAGTATAAAGGATTTTCTTTACTAAACATTCACAACCAGTAGAAGGAAGCCTTCTACAAACGTCGCCAACATTTGATGCTGTCAATCGCTTTCGCCTTTCTTCCATCTACTGTCCCGTTTCCTGTAGATCCCTTGTTTGAATTTCAATATCATACAATGCTTCCTTGTCTTTTTTAAGATTTTGCAATAGCTCCTCGCGTAGCTCAAGGAACTCATCTGTGGGTAGATCTGGTTTCTGATCTTGAACTCCGTAGTCAGGATCCATGTCTTTTCTCCTAAAAAATAGCTTCTTTGGTTTCAATGCTAGCTTCGCGCGTTCATCCTCTCGCTTTAATCTCGCTGTATCTACTTTGCGTTTTCTCAGAACTTCTAGTCTCTTTGTGAACTTACCTGGACTTTTTCCGTACATTTTTTGTGCAGTTTGTAGTGCAGGGCTCCAGAATTGTGGGAAACCACAGCTGCAGCGCATCGAGCTTGATACGAGCCGCGTTTGGTGTAGTTGATGCGTTTGGCACCTGTCTTCTTCACTACTGCAGAGTTGTAATGCTCTACGCTGTTGTTGTCCACACTATGAAGTAAACTACGACTGTGCCTGCTCAGAACATCCGCCAAAGATTTCATTTTGTGATACAGTCCGCACTCAATAAGAAGTGGAATAATACTTTTTTCGCCCTCTTTAGTGCCAGTACAAAAGTATGAAGCACATTGTCGATGATCCCCAAAAATATGGTTAATACTGTTCAAGATGTCATTGCGCAGGTTTATTACACGTTCGTGCATAAGCAATTCCTCTTGCATTCTGTATCTAAGCAGTTTTCTCAATTGCAACATGCAACTGTATGCTTTTAGCATGTATCTGCTTCCTCAAATGAAAAGGGCCATTTTTACTGCTTGTCCAAATGTCTTTTAACTTGTTGCTGTAATTACGCAGTAGATGATTTCGACATTCCAGTTTATCGACAGTTAAGTTTCTGTACGGTCTTGCTTCAACTAGTTTCTTGTAGACACTACTGTCACCATCGGCTATCAGTGTTCTGTATCGCAAACCATACATTTCCTCACTTTTGCAAAAACCTTCCACTATTATATCTACTTCCATACTAGATGCACTTTGTTCTTCACCCCAATTCTTGTAACATGTGTGTAATGGTTGTTCCTTCCCGAGCTTCGCTGCTCGAACCCACACAGTACAGTATTCATTTCGCACCCCAATGTACAAAACCTTTTTCGTCCTGTAACCGACGATGGCAGCCTATAAAAAAACACATTAATTGTCACAAATCTCAATTTATTATCTTAAATTAACTTTGTTTTTATTTGTGTATATATAGGTTTTAGTTAATTATACTTTTAATCCACCTTTACCATAATGCTGAATGTGTTAACATTTTTTTTAACATTCCTCAAAAAATTTCATCAATAAGATACCATAACATTTCAAGAAAGGTTTGTTGCAAACCAATTTTTTATGGCGTACAGAGCATTTCGTAAAAAATATTGTTGCAAAGTACACTGTAAAAAAAAATGGTGGTTTTACAAGGAAAATCCTTGGAACCCCGGTTGCCAAAGAAAATCCTTCTAAAACTACAAAGCTGTTCTTTGTAAATTTTTACAAGGATCTGCCTTGTACTTTCCCTATGAAAATATTCATAAAATGAACTTTATTTTAAGCTCAACGCTTGTTTTCCTATTATTTTAAGGGCTTTTGTAATCAGTACTATACATTATAAAAAACAAACAGTGTCAACGAAGGACCGGTATACGAACCCACGAATCTCTTTGTCTTTCAATCATGAGACCGATACCTTAACCAGTACTCTATAGCGTTAACTTGCAAGTAGTGTAATTTTTCTTTAAATGAGTAACCAAACAATACATTCGGATGTAAAGAGATAGTATTTTTTATATAATACACATAATGGTGGCAAGTGGTTCAAACTTTCAATTTTCTAAAGTTAAAAAATTTAGTCTATCTCGATATACGCAAATCTGCAAAATCAATTAAATACAAGAAATTAATTTGTGGTATTACAAACTTTACCTTTGTAAATGCGATTATACAAAGGAAATCCTTGTTTTACAAGGATTTGTAAAATAACAAAGAAAATCCTTGTAAATTTTACAAAATTTTTTCAACACACTAATTGCACAGCGGCAATTTTCTTTTGGTTTATGTCTACAAGTCTGTGTGAAAAGACTTCGCGCTTATACTCGAATGGCTCAATAAAAGAATAGGATCAATGCAAAGTCAAACATTTGTGATTCGCTGGTAAATCTACAAGGCACAAAAATCATGTTACTGTGTACTCTCAATAGGCCTAAGTCATAATAACAAACCAACATATATTAATCTGTGCCCATTTTTATGCCATCGAGCTATATTTAAATTCTATATTATTTATAATTTAACAGGTATTGGTTACTTTCCTAGATATCACATTGTGTAACGTTCATTAAAATAAACAAGCTGTAAATGACAGTGTTGCTAAAATTTTAACACTTCGAATATTAATTCTTTAGCATTCTATGTATCTAGGTATGCTGAAGACCAGCGATTAGATACCTCATTTATGATTGAGACATAACTAGTTTTGCCATAAAACTAAAAAAGAGACCAATATTGGTTTAAATGGTGTTAATGCGTGTTGCATACTTACTCCTGCAGGGGTAAAGATGACTCTTAAGAATTTGTTGTAAGGTATACATGTATAAGCTGCAGTTATAATGCGAACGTGTAGTTTATAAAATTCTCGATAGATGGCAAGAGGAAACCTTTATTGTTATTAGTTCAGCCTCGAGAAAATTTATCCGTTTAAATGACCTATATAAGACATGTCTTCACATAATGATCATTGTACGCAGGAAGCCAAACATAAAGAGGGGACGTGGTATGGGCTTCACGAATTAAACCACCTTTATACGTGGAGCACTGAATGCAATATTTATGTATAGGCCTATGTGTGTGTATGTACACACACACACACACACACACATATATATATATATATATATATATATATATATATATATATATATATATATAATTAAAAATAATATGTCAGTGCACACACAACAGGCTCAACAAAAGTTATTTGTGATTATTTGACATGAATAAAATAAACTTTAATAAGACAAGTAACCGTGGAAATTCGCGAGCACGGACCTATACAATTCAATATTCGGCTCGAGTGTGTCTTCATAAAACCGGGTCCACTTGACCAAGGTACAGACAAGCGAGCCGTCAAGACGCAAAACTTTGCGGTGTATGAACGTTTGGACGTGGCAACCATTAGGGCTGAAAGTATAGCCAAGATTTGTCACGAGGAAGTAATATACAAGGAGCGTGGATTGGGGTGGGTTCTCTCTTCTGTAAACCACCTGCAGCTGCATGTCAACACATTGGAACTCCGCATCTCCTCATACATCGATTTAATGATAAACATGCTGTCATCAACCCACAAAACTATGAGAACATATGTTTCAAGTATGCTGTCCTTGCAAAATACATCAAACGAAAAATTCTGAATTTTAAAATGAAAATTAAAAAATTAAATTTTTTTAGATGCAAAAATTTATTTATTTTTGTTTTTATATATGTCAAATCATAGACTACAACATTGTTATACACTGTGAATTTTTTTCAGTTTGGTATGTCAGTTGGTTTTTGTGCGTACATAAACCCGTAAAGTGCAAATTTTGACGTTTACGACTCATTACGCGAGAACTATGAAATGTACAACAATTTTCTAGAGGAAGATTTAGTCACAATTTATGTCTAAAATAAGAAAAAAATATCTGGTACAAATATAAAAATTTAAAAAGACTTTGGAAACTGAGGTGAACCGCGGCCTTAGTGTACAGGTTCCACTACAATGTAATGAAGTCGCTGTGCGGTGACGAAATTGAGCTCTTTTACAAGGACACTGACATCTTCGTTTACGAAATTTGCACCAACAACTTCTATCAGGACTTGTATACAGCGGCTAAACTTTTAGAAGAGTTCGACACCAGTGGCTACCCCGTCGACCATCCTTGCTACTCGTCAACAAACAAGAAAGACGTTGGGAAATTTAAGTACGAGGCAGGAGCGGACATTATGATTGACTTCGTGGGCCTCCGTGCGAAACTGTATGCCTACAAGTGCAGTGGTAGGGTCACGAAGAATGCAAAAGGCATACAGAAGAGTGTTGTGAAAAAGAAAAGAAAATTCGAAGATTTCTTAAATGTCTGCAACAAAATTGTACCATAAGAGCGGACACTTGCAACATTCGGTCACACAAACAAACACTTCTTTATTCAGAATGTCTGAAGAAATTGGCCGAAACATCATCAGACAACAAGCATCATTCCTGTAAGGCGGGGTACACACAGTAATGCATGGATATGTTCAAATATAATTATTTATTCTTCACGAAATTTTTACACCGGAGCACAAGCAAGAGGAATTGTTTTCTGGTCAGGCTGTGTTGAGTTTTTACGTAAGTATTTTCTTTTATCACGATACTTCTGTTGCGATCCTGCTATTTCTTTCGGTGTTTCCTCAAGCTTTTTCTGCATTGATATATCTAATTTTTCCTAGACACTAGAGACTGTGTGTTGACATGATCATCACATGTGCAAATGACATTTACACCTTGTCATATAATTGCCTTGAAGATGCGTGATATATAAAGAGATGAACAGTGCATACACTGTAATGATTTAATAACTGAAAATGGTACATGGAATGTTAAAATGCGGCGTAACCTCGCCAAAGCTCTGTAAAGGGCATGGAACAATAGCTCACAGGGTTCTGATGGTCCCAAACCCATAAGCGTGTGGGCGCTGCATTCTCAAAAAAGGTGTAATAAGTGGGAGAAGCCTGAGAGAACCTATTGAAGAAATCAGTATGGATGTTCACGGCAAGTCTCCTGGGAATTGAACCTGGATCAAGCGAAAAGCGTATTATAATTCGTAGATTAACTTATTCTATCAGGGAAGGAGAGAACTGTTCCTATTGGCTAATGGAAATGTTGGTGGGGGAGTTATGCATAAAGTGCCTGGATAGAAAGGATAAAAATAATAATCAATTTTCGCTGGAAAGATGGTTGGGTGGGGGGAAGGTGAAAGTTTAGTTTGAATGGGTTCAAACACGATTGTCAGTGAGAGGGGAAGGTTTATAAAGGGGATAGGGAAGGGGAAATTCATCATGTGACTAATAGCCAAGTAAAATAGATGTAAGTTCATTGAATTGGGAGGGTTAAGTAAATTAATATGTACACGTGAAAAGTTGTAAAGTTGTGGGGGAGCCAGTGTGTCGATGGAGCTCGTCCGGGTAAGATGTGTCGGTAGTTGCTTTAACTAATAAAAATTTTATGTAACATAAATTAATTTTATTAAATAGCTTTCTTGTAAAATTATTTTTATTAAATTTTATTTATTAAATATGTGCGGGGTTAGGATGGAAAGTAATATCGAAATATTTTCGAACAACTCGGATGAAATCCCAAGGTGGTGGGCGGAAACAATATGGGGGCCGGGAACAAGATGGCGGGAATATATTATATATTTTTCTGGTTTTTTTTAAATTAGTCGGAATTAAACAATAAATAATTTTTAATTTTTTTATACTTGGGGTGTTTTAAATTTTTCGAAATTTTCTATTTTTTTTCAAAATTTTAGAAAATTTTTAATTTTGACTCTTGGTGAGCTTGATTCAAGGTGAAGGTTAAAAGGTCAAGGTCATAAAACATGGCGGCCGGAGCCGTAACGTCACAACATGTCGGGTGGCTTCACACAGTACCACACACTGACTCCTGTGCCAAAACTGGCATGAACATACTACTATTGATACACAGAAGTGACAACAGATTGGGATAATCTCGACACATCTGACACTTAGCCGATGTCCAAACATATTAACACAGTTATCGTTATAAAATATGTATGTTAACTGTCACTAGAAGTTCGCCGATCATTTTTAATCGATTGTTTACTGCGGTAGTGTCAGATCATATATAAAAGATGTAACATGTAAAATAAAAATAAACGCGACGCTGCTATTATTCCCTAGTAGCACAACTCCTCTTTTGTATTCTTATGAGAAAAAATAGTGCTTTCGACATATTTAGCACATTATGTTTTTGCCAGACACTAATTAGTCACATTTTCCTACCCGTGTACTTGCAAATTCGTGAGTTTTACCTAATTGATCAATTTAAGGAGCTCCGTTTGTGTGTATGTGAGGCTGGAGCGGTAAGAGTGCCACTAAATGACTCATGTAATGCATTATCGCCTCTCCGCACAAGCTACTCAGCTGGCGTGCAGTGCTTTGCTATTATTCTTTTTCCTATGGGAGCTTAACGGGTGACCAAATATTTATTTCTGAGCAGCATAGTTCAAAGTCTAACGCTTGTTTCTATAGTTGTTTTTCACATTCCGTTGTTATTTTTTCAATTACAGCAGTCTATAAAACCAAATTGTTTTGCTATTTTGAAGGGCCCCTAAATGATGTTTGTTATTAATGTGCCGAATTTTTTAAAACATTTCAACATAGTTCGAAGTGTGTGTTCTGTTCGTAGATATACAAATATATTTTGCGATAAATTGTTTTGTAAAAAAAATAGAATAGCCTTAAAGTGCTGCAACGCATTTGAAGCGCAAGTAGGAAGGCCTCTTAAGAAACGACCTCATCCCTTTCTTTCTATTCTCCATTCAGTCCATCGCTCTGTCCTGTTGTTATCTGTACTCACCTGTTGCGTGGTGCAGATAGATGTCTGTCAACTTGATGATGACTCCTGCTGATAGCGTGTATGTAATATGATCTTCTTACGTCCTACGATCCTTGAAGACAGGGGACACGGGGGTTTGTTACTGCTAGGTTGGTCGCAATTATTTACTCCGTAGTCGCTTAAATGTGTTAGCCATACCCAGCAGTATTTAAAAGTCAAACCATGTTTATAATTAACCTAATTATTAACGTCTGCACTACTGTTAAGAGATTTTGGACAAGTGTACGTACATAATAGCATATTTTTTTCTGACGTTAAATTGACTACGTTACAAATAACAAAGTGTTTTATTAGTTGCATTCTATGAAACTGAAAGATCATGAATGTAGCTGAAAGACAAGAGTTGTGTGCAGAGAAGAGGGTCTGGTATGTGTGGTTTGCACGCACCTTCGTCAGGTACGCCAACCTCCCAGAGCAGTGGCAGTTCTGGGCTCATGGTACCCGGGGGATGGCAGGACGGTTTGTTAGGTTGCTGCCAGAAGGATACAGGAAGTGCTCTCAGCTTCATTGGAAGTGGCTCTGTAAACACACTTTCCTACTTCACTACACATACACTACACAACAATACACATTTACTGACGTTAACTCTGATTGTTTAACTACATAAATATCAATTAAACACAGGTCTCAACTCTCCTGCTGAGTTATACATTTTCCAACATTAACACCATGTTCTTGGAATTACTAGAAATTTCTTATTAAAACGGTTTAAAACTATATATAAGTCCACAGATCTGGTCACCAATCTGTTTATACGGATTACATGATGTCTCTGAAACGACGAGAATTGAGAAATTACCTAAACATGTAGTTATTGGTCAAATCTTATTTATAAAATATTTTTTCACAAGAAAATGTATTTTACTTTTAGATTTTAAGTATGTGTTCCTAATCAACCAAAATAAGCAAAAACATAGTACCGTTTAAGAAGAGATAGCTAGACGCCAGAGCAAGGCCAGTCGTACAGTTTCAGTGCATTTGTAATTTAGTCCGCAAGTTGACTTCCCCAGCAGTTCTGTCAATGCACATGCAGCAGGCATATACAGAACACTCGGGAGCAGTTCTGTTTGACAGATACAGCTGACATCCACTTGTTTTGTGCCGCACTGGCACTGCAGTAGTGTACATGCTACAAGTTCAGCTACTAAATCATTCTTCACCTACCACGTTCCAACAACTTGACAACTAAGTTCCTACGTAATTTTCTTTCCTATGAATAATGTTAAAAGGCGCCAGGCAGAACTATATTGTTTATTACAAGGTAAATTGTAAGAAACTATGCTTGAATACACGGAGAGCACACATTGTACTAACACATTCACCCAGCGAGCCAAACAACGATAAGATGCAAAAATTCACAGAGTCTGAATGATAGGCTTACCCGTAAATTGTACAATCGCCACGAATGCAGGACTATGATGATTGTTAAGTATGTAGTAAACCTTCAATTCCTCACCTCTGTGTTGTTACGTACAAACAAGGCTTTGTCTATGTTTGATGGATAGTGTTACAAGTTATCAGCTTGGGTCGATCAAGATGGAGGACTTGAACAATAAATTAAATAATAATTAATAGTAAGAAAGTGGGCTTGACGTCTCGTCACAGCGAGGACATTATAGACGGTGACACAACTTGGTACAATGACAGCAGCTGGGAGAAGAGTCTGCCATGACCTTTGTTAAGTAACCATTCCAGCATTCGCCTGGAGTGATTTCGGAAATCCATAGAAAACAGAAATCAAGATCGAACCCGGGTCCTCATAATGCGAGTACAACGCGTTGTCTTCGCGCAACCTCACTAGGCTCAAATAATTGTGAATTTCCTTTTTTATTACAAATCATTTTAAATTACAATATAAACGCCTCTTATTTTTTTTCGAGCGCTACGTCCACAAATGTATGCCTTCTAAGACGTAGGATATCTTCTCTTAGAATTTATTTAATGTTTTCTTCCCGATCCTAATTTTCATTTAACAGTTATGTTTTTCGTCCATTCACCGTGACAACAAAAACTACCGATAACAATTTGTTTTTATTCCCCCTTCTTTCTTTTTTTTTTGTGACTAATTTTAAGATCGTCTTCTTAACAATTTAAGTAGTTCCTTTTTGTTAAGTTAAAAACATATATACTATCGATTTCAGTCTTTAACCTAGGCCCTTACGTTCTTACTGTCATGTTTCACTGCTATTTTTTACTTTTAGGTAACATTCAGCGTGGCGTCGTTTGGGCGCCATGTTAACAGAACTTTTTAGCCAACTTTCTGAAGGAAAAAGTATGATTAAGATATCACCTTCCTGTCTGTGTGTGTATGTGTGGGTATGCCTCTGCGTCTGTGTATTTTTCCTTAAAAACTTTTGCACTAGTGAACCGAAGTTAATCAAATTTGGAACACGTATAGTACTTATTAACCTGACTAGACTTTTGTATATTTCGTTTATTCCTTTCCAATATTTTCAAAATTGCGGCCATTTTTATATTTATAGTATAGTATAACATATCTTTGGATGTATATGTTTACATATATTAATTTATTTAATTTCTTAATATCTAATATACTGAATACAAAGCCAAATACGTTATAAAAGAACTAGATTATTGCACTGCTTTTTTGTTACATGACCAAACTGAACGCTGACATATTGCAGGCCAAGATAGAGAATTGTGTACTTTAACGTTGGTGGGGGAACCTTTTTTATCAACAGAAAACATGCTGGTATAGGACATTGCATGTTATGTGCTGCAATATAGCGCCGTTCAATTTGGTCACACATAGAGACAGGCCATCAGCAATGGTTTTGTACCCCTTGTACAATGTTGACTTTACTTTTGTGTATTTTGATCATACTATTCTCATATTTTCAAAATGGCGGAAATGTTTATGTTTATTAGCGTACTATTACATTATGAGAAATTTTTTTTTAGAATTTCAACAAACTTGTTACACATATACTACATACAAAGCTGACTTTAATTTTGCGAATTTCAATTATAATTCATTAATGTTTTCAAAATGGCGGTCATTGTTTCATTTTAAGCATAATATTAACTATCTTAGGAATAATTTTTCATAATTTTTTCGAACATGGTACACATTTATGTATAGTCCACAAAGCTGACATGACTGTTGTTCATTTCATTCATCCTATGTTCATATTTTCAACCAACACCACGGTTTTTTCTGTACATGTCATATCTCAGGAATTTATTTTCTGAAGTTTATTAAATTAAGTACACATAAACTAATTAGAAAGCTAACTTGACTTTTGTAGATTTTGTTCACTATGTGTCTATATTTCATAAATAATTTTTTTTCCATTACTCGGAACATTATTTTTCTATTTTTAATGCGCTTGTTAAGGTGACTTTACTATTGATTGCGTTTTTCGTTCCCATTTTATTAAAAGTTTTGAAAAAGGCAGTAATTTTTTATATTTGGAATAATTTGTAATTTCTGAAGAAACATTTTTTTGCGAATATTATTAAATTTAGTACACATGTACTACTTAGCTTAATGACTTGACTTTTGTGAATTTCGTTAATCATGTATTCATGGCTTTATAATGGCGGCCATTTTTATAAATTTACCATAATATAACATATCTGAGGAAATATTCTTGGCACGCATATTCTACTTAGTAAGTTGACTGATCTTTTGTGTATTTTGTTCATCCTTTGGTCATATTTTGAAAACGTCAGCCAATTTAGGGTAAGAATGACATCAAAGATTTTTTAAAACTGGGTACACATATACTACTTAGTAAGCTTACTTAACGTTTGTGCATTTCATTTATAACATTTCTAAATTAATATTGTTTATTATTCTTAGATGCACGCAGGGGCGGATTCGGAATGATATTGAGGAGGGGGGGGGGGATATATTTTTGCTAGCACCGGTTGGCCGATTTAAAGCGGGGGTCTGGGAAAAAGTTTGATTTTAAAATGCAAAATCATGCACTTGAGAAGATTTTGAACGTTAATGTTTAACACACAACATACACAAATTGGAACATTTTCAAAGTGTTTAAAGTCAATTTCTTACAATATATTGCAAAGTTCATAACACCTAATGTATTTTCAATTGTTTGAATAAAAAGTATAACATTTCTAAAACAAGGTTGGGCTCTTGTAGGGGAGGGAAAATTTCCCCAATTTCCCCCGCCCCCCTTGTACCCGCCAATGAATGCACGCAAACTATTTTAACTTCCAGGGCTAATTTGTACCCACTTTGAGGAAAGTAGGCTTATCAGTTATGCAGGTAACTTATTGTTTTATGTCAAAGTAAACGATAATATAAATAATAATTGAAGATACGTCTGTGGTATTGGCACAAAGAAGTTGGGGGCGACGGACTTATGACTCCGAAAGATGTGATACAATGATCACAAACTAATTGTAAACCTTTGCCAACGACTTAATTGTATTTCCCACAGATTTGAGTTTTTTTTTAGTTTAATGACGTTACATTATTGTAAATGAGATGCAACTGTGAAAGCAAGTGATGTTATGAACATCTTCATATGGACATTATGACATATATGAAAAATATTTAGGTTTATCTTAATTGCTACTTTCCGTATCAGTAACTATGTGAAGGATTAAATTTGAATATGTTGTTCGGTTCGCCTTCAACTATCTATTTTCACTTTGAATTTTAACAAAAATTATAAAAAAACAGTTATGTGTGAACGACTGCACGCAAATATTTGATAAGACAGGCTACTAGTGTCTTAATCAATTAATAATATATGCAGATCGATACAGTAAAATTTTCCACGACAAAAAATAATAAAAATAAATAAAAATTAATACTTTCTCGTATAACTTCTAATTAAGTTTAGTAAATTATGTAGTTTCATTTCTTCACTTCACGCCAGTACTTAATATTGCATCGCAAAACTATAAAATGAATTGCAGATTCATATTGGACATTTGAACACAAGGGGTAAATGTACTTTCAAATAATCTTCATACGGGCGTATGTAATTCTTCGGTGAAGAGTTTACTGCAGACAATTTGTAGCAACTATCACTTCGCATGCTGCTCTATATGCCGCACGGTAAGTTTAACCTTTTTAAATACACATTCTGACAAGTGCTAACATTTAGTATTTTTCTGTTTTTAAAGTAAGAAATGTGTTGTGTCATTTAAAATAATCGTACTGAAGAAAATTTAATATTTTCAGTCCCATTTTTGCAACAGCTGCGTTTCTATAATGTTGGAATTATCGGGCGACACGTATAGTTGTGTGCTGTACAGATAGGTAGTTCGGCGGAGCTGTGCCACTTGTTTTGACGCTTGCATAGCATCCTAACAAATCAATATGCGTGTAAACGTTTGACCGTGTCAACGTTGAATGGGATCGATTCAACGACGAGTGCAGTGTTCTAGTTGTGGGAACCATGTGTCTAGTCGCTGAAACTGTGCGCACATCACA
This sequence comes from Medauroidea extradentata, assembly GCA_003012365.1. Taxonomy (NCBI): domain Eukaryota; kingdom Metazoa; phylum Arthropoda; class Insecta; order Phasmatodea; family Phasmatidae; genus Medauroidea; species Medauroidea extradentata. Next base: position 16,900 of record PNEQ01008342.1, read on the forward strand.
GTCTGCTCATGTGCCAACACATAGCGAGGAGTTAAGCGTCACATATCAACAGTTATTGTACCTCTCCAACCATCATTCTATTAAGAAAACAGCATTTTTTAGCAATTTAAACATAACTAATCAAACCTGAACTAACATAAACTAACATACTGATCTACAACTGCCAAAGGTGATGCGAAATAGAGAGAGGACAGCAACCAGATCATTACCGAAGATTACCGAATGTGGAGCACAATCTCAGCGACTAGACCAAGTCGTTGGTAACAGTTAATATAAAAATTCGATTGGGGCATGTACGTTGTTGCGTCATGTCATGTGAATCATTTTTCACGAGAAATGGCCAGACATAAAAACGTGTTCTCAGTAGGTTTGACTATTAAAAATAAGCACACGTTAGTTTATAGCAAATATACAATTTTAAAATAGCTCGCCTATATTAAACACGATTTTTCCGACCCTAAAATCATACATAAACTGTATTTTCAGACAGATAGGTCTGGAAATTTAACTATCTTAATAATAAAACAGTAACACGTAATCCATTGTTAGACTTGACGATATAATGTACACAAGTAAATTTACATGGTAACTTCTTAATGTGCCACATAAACAATTGTACTGCGACAAACTGCTCATCAACTTTGTACTCATCTGCATTAAGGCGGAATTGCTATTGACGACCGAAGTTGTTTCATCCTTACCGTTATCTATTAAATTGCTCCCAGCAGGTAAAAAAGCACCAGGCGAAGATTTTTCTCAACGAGAGTTAGACTTAAAAAAAGTATATCTGTGTAAAATTTTGAATGACACTTATCTACTATCATTGGCAATAACACAGACATTCTAGTTAAAGCTGTACTGAATATTCTGGTTACAGAAAGTGGAAAAACACATTTCGATCCTTAGTTACTGGAAAAAAAGTCAGTAAAAAAGTTATTTAAGATTCATGACTTAATTTCCAACTCATATCGAGCAAAGCAATCTTTATGATGGGGTCGTTTAAACAGTAAATGAAACGTAACTCCCAAACGTCGCAATTATGACAGGAGCAGAATCTCGATATATTCATGTTTAGTGTACAATTACAGTCGTTGCTTGTGGAGCTGTGCTCCTGACTGTGCAACATACAGAGCTACTTATAAAAAACAAGTTCAGTCGTTGCTTGAGAAGCAGTGCTCCTGACTGTGCAATATGCAGAGCTACTTATAAACTTCAAGTTCAGTCGCTGCTAGTGGAGCAGTGCTCCTGACTGTGCAACATACAGAGCTACTTATAAACTACAAGTACAGTCGTTGCTTTTGGAGCAGTGCTACTGACTGTGCAATATGCAGAGCTACTTAAAAACATCATGTGCAGTGGTTGCTTGTGGAGCACTGCTCCTGACTGTGCAATTTGCAGAGATACTTATAAACTACAAGTACAGGCGTTTCTTGTGGAGCAGTGCTCCTGACTGCGAAATATACATAGCTACTTATAAACTACATGTGCAGTCGTTGCTTGTGGAGCAGTGCTCCTGACTGTGCAATATACATAGCTACTTATAAACTACAATACAGTCGTTGCTTGTGGAGCACTGCTCCTGACTGAGCAAAATATGCATAGCTACTTATAATCTACATGTGCAGTCGTTGCTTGTGGAGCAGTGCTCCTGACTGTGCAATATACATAGCTACTTATAAACTA
>PNEQ01008344.1:0-18582 GCA_003012365.1 Medauroidea extradentata
TTAACCGTTGTCATATCGTCGTACCAGGTCTAAGCAGAACTGCACAAACGTGAAAGGTAAGTACTCATTTCATAAAACAAGCCCTCCACATATCTCTGCTCAATAACAGACATTGTTAATTTCGATGTAGAATAAAACCAAATATACGTAAAAATAACAAACGTGACGGGAGACAAATGAGATGCAGGTCGACCATTGCATCTCAATTGTTGCAGAATGTTATAAATACATTTCTTGGCCGAACAGTTTGGACTGGTCTAGTCAAATTATAGAGCTATGCTAAGTTTCAAATTTGTGACAAAAATTCGTTTCGTACTGACAAACAGCCGGTATGATATTTTCAATAAGCTATCGTAGGCCCTGGCTAAAACCGCAGCATAGAACAATACAGTTCGACGTGAAGATATTTTACTGGTAGAAAACAGTATGGTTTATTACTATAAGGGCTGGCGCCACTGCCCGTCTACTTGGAAAGTAATTCTTCACCTCCTTCCCCTCAAGTTTTCCTCTAACACTGAAAAAAAAAATCAACACGTTTGGAAGACTTTTGTTTGGCTGAATCGTCCAACCCTTTATTCTCCTTTACCTGGCGACTTAAAAACACTGCCCACAGCTTTACCGTCCATTTGTCTAAGAAGTGTAGTCGCTGCACTACCCTCGTATCCACCTCCCGCCGAACTATAGCAAGGTTATGGGGCATAGAAAGGTACGATGTCTAGCAGACGACTGGAATACTCAATCACCAATAAAATCTGAACTACTCAGCAAAATTCGATGAGTTTTTTTGCCGAGTAGATATTTTATCAGCGGAGGTTTATTTACATAGCACTATGCGGTAGTATGTTTTACATTCGAGTAAAAAATTAAAAATGTTCTTTTAGAAAAATAAGAGATTCAAACCACAAAATCTACAAAAAATGGAAAACTGCCATTTTTATAATTTTTATATGATAATATCTACGCCTATATAATCGAATTTCAAAAATACTCGCGTTTTGATTTGAAAACAATTTTAACAACAGTAAACTTATCACGCAATTTTCGGAGAGTAAAATTATTTTCAAATCAAAACACGAGTATACAAATTAACCCACATCGTACCTTTCCATACCCCGTATGTGAGCATTAGAAAAAACTGGTCTCTGTTTTTTTCTTTTACGTAATCTGTATTTTCCTGACACATTTTAATGCAAGCAAAACGCCCTGAATATCAAAGTGTAAGCTATAATCCGAAGACAAAATTAATATATTTCAATTAATTAATATTCTAGACAAGATGGTGTTCAAATGTACTGACTTGATCACGAACCTCACGTAGACAGAGCCATGAAATTGTCGCGAAAATATTCTTGCCCCATTTTGTTTCACTGCCTTTGATTCACCAGTAGACTCCTAAGACTAGCCACTGACTATGAAGCAGATCTGCAATGCACTAAGGCAACAAACTATATAGTAGAGACATGCAAAATTCGCGTTATCATTTGGTAGCAGACTAAACTTCACTTTCCTATACATAACAGAGCATAATTTGCGATTCAATTGGCCACGAACTTTTATATGTTGTCATCTACGTGTGTTACGTCTTTACAGAGATTGGCCTCTCTACCGTGTAAGCATTCTCCGCGGCAAGTTACGACAATATCGGCCAGCGGAAAACGTCGAACGAGCCTATAGTCACTTGGAGTCTAGTCAGCTGTCAGAAAATAACGGGAATTCTGCATGTACCTACTAAATAGTAACACAGGCATGAAATGACGAGCGAACTTTGCCGCTTATTGGCTGCCCGAGACTGTTAATAACAACCCCGTATGTTTGGCTCCTGTATGTTACAACAAATTTCCTATTGGCCTGGCTGCCGGCTAGCAGGACAGCTGCCTTACGCTGATTGACGGAAGGTGTTTCCGCCATGTCGCTGGCGTGTGCGATTTAGTTCGCCATTCTACTGGCTACTTCACGTCTGTATTCCTACATATTCTGTGCTATGGCATTGGAAAGAAATGGTGCAAAAATCTGCTCGACACAAAATCGTGGTTCTACCTACGGAACGACATTCGTACGTTTTTGTATGTACTAAACACTACAGCCTAAAAAAATTCGTTTCACTTTTAACATACTAGCAACGACGCATGTGCATGTCCAGAGACGCTGCACAAATAAAGACTGGAAATTTTCGGGAAAAGAATTCAGCACCAGCTTCTGCCCTACGTCTTGCGTGCACATCTGCAGCTATGCTTCAATGTTATCAACTGTGTGTATTTGTGCAGACGTCTTACTTGATGACTATGCCAATCAGCATAAGGGAACTTTGACATCACACGCCAATGAGTGAAACTACTGGGGGGAAGTTGTATTAGGGGGCCTAGTGCCACCCCCACCTGGAGAGGCCGAAAACTCGAAAGGAGAAAGCGGATTTTGCCCTCCACACAATGTGATGTACGGAACGCCAAAACACGTCAGTATTTTCGGGTAGAACCCCTTGAAGACGTTGAGACTCAAAAACGTCCAATTAGTCACCATGAAACAGAGATATACGCGTGTACGTAAGACACTGACACAAGCTGGCGCAAAACCTTTTCGCGAAAACTTCCGGTATTTATGCATCACGGAAAATTAAAAGTGTATGCCCTCAGAAATACCGAAAATTGACTGGTGTTTGACTTGCTGTGAATGCAGAAGTGGACACGAGTGTAGCATGTGCACAGGGTCGCCGGCGAGGTGGTGCCCCCCCCCCCCCAGGGGGTCTAAGTGAGGCAGGACCACGCCACAGGTGGGCACCAGCCACGCCGCACAATGGGCCGGCGGGGAACAATGACTCCAGCATGGCGACAAGCCCCACTCATTGTCCGCCGAGCTGGCGTGCGTGCTCCCACAGCGACAACACCCTTCTATACCTCCCTCCACCTGTCAGGTAGGCCCATACGTCACACTCACGCCACCACAGCTTGACGTCGGCGGCAGCGTCAACATTGCCCCAGGGCCCAGTGTTGCCAAAGTGGGCGGAAAGTGAAGCTAACGTTCATTCTACTACACCAAAAAAAGGCAATACGTTTTCTCATGGGAGAGGATGGCAAAGGGAAAATTTCTACCACTAGTTTCGCTTCAATCGCTAATGTATCAGATGATCAGATGACTACGAAACCGTAGAAAAATGAACTTTAAATAATCTTGGAAATGATAGAAGCCGTTTAATTTAATTTTAAAGTGAAAAGAAACCGAATTCGCGTATTAAGTTATCAACTTAATATAACTTAAACTTCAGGAAAGCTCTCTGATTGATCAGTTTGGTGAACTACCGATACCAGCTCTCAAGCGACAGAAATTTTTTCGACAAACTTATAACATTGATCTTTCTAACCTGTAGTAGAATTAACCTTAGTGAAGCCTAATGAAGATTTTTTTCTTGACAACTCACTTTCTGTAAAATATTGGGGTGAACTCGCTCTGTCAAGTAGCCAGCGTGACATGCAAAACACGGACGTATTCATTTCCCGTCGAATATTTCATTGTGTGTGAAATTCAGCAGTGGTGTCTGTGAATTTCGGGAGGGTTGTTCTGGCAACACTGTCAGGGCCTCTCTCACCGTGTCTGCGGCAGTAACTCCAATCTAACATTTAGGAAATTCCGTAACGCCATATTTCCCTCATGTCCTAAAAAAAAAAATCAACCCAAAGCCTAGTTCACAATAAAAAAATTAAGAATTACGAATTATGCAGTAAGCGTCAATCCCGCACACGGAAAAAAGTCTTAAGAAATTCTGGTTCATAATAGATGTGTTAATTCTTAATTCCAACCAATAAGAACCCGACTACTCTGCTTTCTTCAAGTGAGTGAAATTACTGTGGATTCCTCAATATATTTCGTCGCCAGTTGTCCAGAATATCGCCAAGGAATGGTATAAATGAAATACTAATGTAAAAAATATGTTAGAAATAAAAAATTGCATCTCCATGTTCATTACTTGAATTACAGTTCTTGTACAATCGGGTAATCACATTATACCGAGGCTGCACGCATAAACCCAAGAAAAATTCACTTATTCGTAATGTGCAAATATAAATTAACAAATTTAAATTACTAAAAATATATACTGCAAGTGAGGTTTGAACCATCAACTTTGGGGTCAGCAAACCAAAACTTTACCCCTGAGCCACCGAACACTTCACACAGATAACACTTCTAAACACGTTATTTTAATGTTAGAAGTATCTAAACTAGTACATGTAACAAACATGTTATATTTCTGTTATTTTAGCAAGAATTTCCATTAAATCAGATTAACATTTTTATAAATAATAATATGCCGTGTATACGAAACAGTAATAACTTATACTACGAGTTGTTCGCCAGCCAAATGAGTTTTTAAAAGCTTTTAAAACAGCTATTCTGTCGTTAAACTGAAAATAAATATAAGCTTAGCTGCATTTTTTAGCTTGAAATGATCATAATATGCCAAATCCATCATATATAGCACCACACCGTATTTAACGTATATTATTTAAATATCCGCCATGTTTAATTAACTTCCCGAATGCTCTGATTGGTTCATTCCCTTAATTCTTACGGAAAAATATAAAATTTCGCTATACCTGTTACTTCTTAAGTCATGGCCCACACGCCACACGACCTCACACGGCCTGTTAAGTTCTGTTGCGAATCGGTACGTTAGGAAACACACTTTCTATTCTTAAGTCAACTCTTAGCTACAAGTCATAATTCTTAAGTTTTTTATTGTGAATCAAGCTTAACAAGGGGCTCAGTTCTGTCCCAGCCCCGGATTCCGATACTGCTGGTCAGCACTGATAGTTTGTCTACGCTGTCAATTTTCGTCAGCAAAAACGGAACCACGTTAGCAATAGTTTCGGCGTCGTCAGTAATCGGAGAGTTTCTGAACGATTAACAGCTACGAACATTTAAATGAAAGAAAACCTGTTCGTTAATGCGAATTTAATTAGCAAACACATTTTTTTAAATATCAATATAATTTTAACGTTATATTTCAATGGCTACTCTGGAAAAACGTTCTAAAGAAATAATTTTTGGTATAGTAAATATAGGCTTCTGTATCGTCATTACTATTTGAATGTTTATAAAAGTTTCTCGAGTCTGACAGATGTTTTGAATCGCGCGTTGATGTCTGTTTTCACTGACGCCACACATCCTCCCGAGCTCCAATGGAATCAGTAGCCTCGCACGAGGAGTCAGCCGTGAATAATAATTCTGTGTGACAATCAGTACTCGGCAAGAGTATATGAACAATAACTGACATTACTGAAACCACCGACCAGTGAGTATCGGAATGCAGCGGCGCACGATGGCTCGCCACGAACGTGGCTCAATGTAGCCAATATACACAATCGGAAAAAAAAAACCTTCCAATAAAAACTTTCCTCGAAAATCAGATTTAATTTTTTTATGTAGTGTAGCCTACATCTAAATAAATAATTCAACGTCATACTAGACTACACTAGGGCAGCCAAACGAAACGAAAACAAAACACGAGCAAAAAAACAGCTTTCTAAACAATATAAAGTGAACGTTTCTTTCTACCGAATAAACAAAAGACTACATTTTATCGGTCCTAAACTTTCAGTGGACGAACGGAAAAAAATTTGCGCTGTTGGTCACACTTACTAATTCTGCAAGGAACGAAGGAAACTACAAACGTCTAGAGTTACACCCCGCAGATTGCATTAACACAAGAGCTAAGAATGCAGAACCAAAACTACCCCAACGCAATGCCATAAAAATGGCGGCAAGTCATCTTCCAATAATTTACAAACGCGTCAGAATCAGTCCAGACCAACAGGGTATCTTCCACGGCTCGCAGTGACCAATCAGGTACATCGTCCGCGTATACTGCCTCGTGCTAATAAGTGATTGTACTTTTCTAACATTTGTGCTGGTATGGTATTATGTGGCCCGCTGACCATCAACATTTGATTTCCAAGTCTTCTATGCGCACAAGATCGCTTCACCTGCATTCGTTCATTCAGCAAGTTACACAGTTTTACTGAAACAAAGTATTGCATTCGGTATCTAGAATGCCATTTACCAGCCGTCAAAAAGTGCACTCGTTCATGGCACAGATTATATCAAAAACCCGCCAAGCCATTTCGATTCTGTGCATACCCAGGAAGTTTTCGATCGTTAACCGTGTTGTAAGTGTAATCATTCCACGGAGTAAAAAGAAGGAAGTTAGATAAACAGAAAAGTAAAAACGTTTGTTATGTACATGAAAGTGATCCGATGTTTTTATGGTCTACTCACAGAAACTGATACAGGAGTTAGGTCGATAATACAGTACGTTTTGTAATCAATCAGTCCTTATCGGAAACTGCCCAACATGCGGGTGTCTTGCGAAGAATATTTTTTATGACCGTAACCGTAATAACAAATATTAATAAATATATACAGTAATTACAAACGCCACGGAAATAAAACACGCAGCTACTAGGTGTCTTCGCCACATACGCCAATCTCAATACCTTGCCTCAGTCCGTGCCATAGTCTGAAATACACAAGGAGACGAGCTTGAAGATAATACAATTAGTAGCACATCTGTAATCTTGTAGTTAATGCAGTATAAGATTGCCTGATTCAATTCTCTTCTGAGACACATGCCTGGCAGATTCATTATGTGCATGGAAAACAGAAAAATTGCTAAATGCATTTTCAGAACGCTCGTTACAGACGGTGACAGGCAACTTTACACAAGGACAAGAATTGGGATAGGAGTCTTTGTCAAGGAACCACCCCAGTAATCGCCTCGGAAAACTGGAATCAGGAGGGTTGAAATTGGAGATCGAACACGGGGCCTCCAGAATACGAGACCAACGTGCCTCCGTTGCGCCACCTCGCTAGGTTTATATTAGGAAAGGGGTTGTTTGATACTCAAACCACTCATTTGGACGCATCACCAACTGGGCACACTCTAAGCTACAACAAACACACAGTTCATATCTATACAATCACACACACACACACACACACATATATATATATATATATATATATATATATATATATATATATATATATATATATATATATAATTTCAGTGAAAGAAGAGTCTTTAGCGCTGGTGAGGGTTGACATGATAGGAGTACGGAGTATCACTAGAACGGGGGAGCGGGGAAACAGGAGTTCCCGAGAAACCCACTGACCAGCAGCAACGCCCGGCACGATTCCCACATCGGTACTGACCCCGTCGGCGCCGGGAATCTAACCGACCTCCCCTCGTCACTTGTCCAGAGTTTGCGCGCTAAATGGGTCACCTGACGCCTGTTCAAGTGTCACTTTTTACTCGCTCCATTGCTTTTACTTGCTGTTAGGACCACGATTTTGTTGCGAAAAAAAATTTTTCCCCCACTTTGTTCCAGTGTCTCACGTGCTCATCGCCATCTCTGCTTCATGATTATTAGCAGCGTGTCTTGGTATAGACATGTCGCCCATTTGACTGCACCAATCAGAATATAAGACTATTGTGACTCGGTACGTCTCTAATTTGCCAAGGCAAGTGAGAGTAACATCATCCAATCACAGACATTGTAGCAGAGCAGCAGATGGGCACATGATGCATTGAAACCAAATGTTAGAAAAATATTTTTGCGGCAAAATCGTGGCTATACTTACTGTACTTCAAAACGGGGAGTAGCCTCAAGTAGGCACTTTTGAAATTTCACCCGCAGGAGTACGGTAGATTATCTCAGGCACGTTACCAGGTCTTTTCCATCACCAGGATCTTCATGAATGCCAGTAATGCTACTCAGTGTTTTAGGACGGCGGGGATACAAAAAAAAAAACCTACACGTGTTATACTTATTAACGTCGCGTATTATTAGCACGTTATTTCATTGACATTATAAATAATTAGGGACTCCAGCCGCTGTCTGCACGACTTCACAAATATTATTGCATGTCAGTGAACCCGCGAAATTTCCCGGCATCTACTAATGTGTACTTCCCCAGGTCTACTCACGGATATTGTCCGCGTGTCTTAGGCCGGGTCTCAAATAACTCTCGCCCACTCTGGTTCACTCTTCAATTAAATTGAGACAGCCACCCTCGGATGCACCCTCAAAGCACTGCAACCTAGCGTGATAAAAGGAAAGCTGAGAAAATAAATGAGTGCAGAAAACTCACAGTACATGTTTTCCACGTTTTCCAGTTCCACTTTTAGGTTATAGTTTGAATTTGAAGGAAAACAAGGATGCCTTCCCGCAGAGTGGGCGAGAGGGAGCATCGTCGCTCACTCTGGCTCACTCTCCCTTTCGCCCACTCTCCCTCGAATTTGGGACAGCAGAGAGTACACTCTGTGACGTCAAGAGGGTGCGAGAAAGTGCTCTCTGGGCTATTTGAGACACAGCCTTAGTCAATAAACGTATCTCATGTGAATGTGCTAATCGCAAGGTTACTGCGACACAGCACGTCTGCGGCTAGAACACTAAGACGTGTGAGAGTTCAAACTTACAATCACTGAGCATAAAGCAGAGCTGCAGAAGCGTAAGTAAGGCATAGACTGATACAAACTACCGTAAAATTATTTTCTCTCAAAAATCAAGGGTTCCTATAACATTAGTTTCATGCTTGTTTCTTCGATCTTCGATATTTCGTACACAATGCATTCAGTTTCACTTCGTTGTGGTTTCGGTTTATCTATACTGTTGAAGTTGACATTTCTTCGCGCCAAATGGCGACTTTCTTCTGCTAACCGCCACTTACCCTGCTGAGGTACTGGGCAAGCGAGGAGTTGATTCAGAAACTGGCAGTTGAAATTTTGAACACGGGTGAATTTCACTCGGGTTCAATTTCGAACACATTAAACTTGAAAGTTTGACTGACCTACCCTGCACTCGTGAATTTTCAAAAGCGCCTTCAGTCTTATTACTCCGCGAACTAGTGCACTTACATGGTGGTCCTGTTAGAATTCTATTCAGTGGTCACTGTGATCCACATTTGGATTCCAGGGTTCTGTATGCTGCGAACATGGTTTCATCTTTAGTCGCTTATTCAGTAAGGAGATAAATTATTTCACGATAGTTGAAAACTAGATTTAGTTTCTGAAATGTCATTTATCAAATTGGAACATAAGACTCTTCCGTGGAGTGTTACAATCTTACAAACGTACTATCGAGTTGCTTACATAGTTCAGAGTTGCTGCAACAACACAATGCAAGTATTATTCATCCTGAACATTATTTTTGAAAAAAAAAAAAATCGCAAACTGGCAATCCTACAAAATAGTATCTGCCAATGTTATGCGTCGTAAATAACTATCAGCAATATCCTTCACAAAATCGGCAGAAAACTTGTTTTATATTACCCAGAATTTTTGCATACCGGTACCAACTTCGAAAACGTTTAGCAAAAAATGAATTTAAGTATTTGAGTTTTGATGTAGTATATATATTGCCCGCTATTTATGAAATAAAATGTTACAGTATATTATGAATTACTCAAAATAACATGACGGCCAACTTCGCCGGTAAAACAACACTGCGAATACAGTAAGCTGTACGCTATACCTGCAGTAAATAAACTAAAGAAGCGTAAGGCAACTGCAGTAAAACGCAACGAACACACTAAGGTTCAGATAGCACCTGACATGCCAGCCTTAGCAGAGTTGAATAGGCGTGTGTTTGACGAGGCTGCCCCGTGCCAAAAGGGCACAAGTACCATGTTTACATCACTACAGCTGTTCGAAGCTGGTGGTAAATACCAAACTGTATTCACAATATCTCCACCACAATACACCAGTCGTTTTGAATTCACGTAAAAGGGAACTTCCTAAGAAAAAAATTACATGTTTTCTATATACTGTACCTCTCAATTTAGAATGTAGGCTAAAAACGTTTGTTTTTTAAACGGTACCAAGCTGTTGAAAATAACTTCTTCAAACATAGCCAAACATCCTGAAAAATATTAACAACTCTCCCGGTGTTGTAACGTTAAAACACCGACGTTTCCGTAGGGACCTAAAATTTTAGTCGTGTTATCCAGGAAGACAACATACGGGGGTAATATTACATAAGCTACGTTAGAATGTATATGGAGGAAAATTTCTGAGCTGAACAGGAATGCGTCTTTAGCGGAAACTTCTTAACTGCATTTCACTGTACGCCACAAAATGAAAACGTTTTCTCAAGTCACTTACCTTCCTGAAGCAGCTCGTCAAGAATCCTTCTTAACCGAGGTTAGGACGACGACTTTCTGCTCATCATTTCTGATACACCTTAGAATCGCAGCCAGTGGCACCGACACATGCTTGCTCCAGATTCTGTGTCCACAACAGCAGCGCAGTACGTCGGCCGGCGAACGTCTAGTAACGGTCGAGAGAGAAGTCCTTTCAAATTTCACAGGTCCATCGCGCTGCGTGGGCGAGGTATTAAAACACCGTCTGGAGGTAAACAATCGAGCCGGCACACGACGGGTGGGATGACGTACTACGGGTGCCTCGTCCTTGAACGTACACACAACACACTCGCGCGCGCGGGAGTCCCAGATCCTCACTGATCCACGGGCAAGCCACGTCTGTTTTCCACTCCACGTCTCCACGGTTGGCGGCCTGCTTCCAGCACGCCGGACAGGGACAGCCCCACTTCCCCTCCCGAGGCGAGTTCGTCGCGCGCTACCCCCTCCATGACTCTCCCCTCCAATGGCAGCGTCTACTTCGGCCTAGTGAAGGTCACGCCACCCGTGCCGCGAGGTTGAAGGGGGGTTACGGAACTCACCCCCTCGCCTTTTTTTATACACACACCCGCCGGGCCAGCGACCTGGGACAACCTCACAGCTGTTAGTTTGTATCTGGGTATTTAGACGGGGAATGAAAATGAGGAAGCCGGTTTTTCACCTCGCAAGCAGTAAGCAATAAATGTGACAATCGCCTGATAAAAACATGAACAATTATTTGCAGTTTGATATGATTTCAAATACTTCAATTTTTTTTATCAAATAACCGAACTACTTAAATCAACCCATGGTTTTATAAAGCCTATGCTTGTCGAACTATTTATTTGTAAACTAGAAACCTAAATTAGCAAAAATGCCCACAACTGAGTCAGAAATATTTTATTGTGAAGTTAAACGGTCCGTTACATACATTATTTTAAATATTAAACCCAAGTAAAAATTCGAGCGTGAGTTATAAATAGGGTCACATGACCATTTACTTACTGCCTATAATATGCGGAACATGTGTCATACATGTGTTCCGAACAAGTGTGATCCAGGTATAAATACAGTAGCAGACATAAAATTTGTTCCATGCAATATTTGAAATTACTAATGTATATGTGATTGAAATAGTTAAACTGTAAAACTTTCTATTGTAGGTGCGTACATTTCCGTCGTTAATTACAGACGAAACAAGGAGAATGACTGGGTATGTAAGCAAAGCACTGTACGAACATTGAAGGTGTTGGGAAGATTTTAATGTCTGTGTGAAAGTCGACTCGACGAAAACAATTACGGTGGCGATATTTATTTACATTTGTCCATCTTCAGTAGCGCATTCAAAGCTTAGTTCGGAGAATAAATGCTTGAAGCCGTTTATCGGCTAAGATACCGACAAGTACCTCAAAAGATATATCATTTACAAGAAAATTGTACGGTCGATAACATTACCCAGTTGTAACATGCTTTCAAGTAAGACCTTGCGTGTTATTCCTCACGTAAGGCTGATTCAACTTACCGCTGTGTGTGATATACGAGTTGGTGTAAACTGCGTCCATGCTCAACAGTTTAAATTTAATAAATGAACATTATCAGTATGACGTGTTAACAAATGAACGGGCCATCCTCCCGACATCGCTTCACAATAGCTGACGTTGCGAGAAAGTGTCCAATCAGTAGAGACGGCAAAAATTCGCTGGTTCACTGACCTACAAGAATATCTATGTAAACATGTAAACAGCTGTAACAGTGTCAATGTATGATTAGACCTGCATTCTACTACTTCTTTATATTAGGCTAAGTGCTTTCCCAGGAGGTGTCAAGTCACTTTATTGCGCTGAAGGCCCTTTCACGAGATCAAATTTTGCTTCAATTTTCTGTCAAATTTATTGAATTCAATTCATTGAATGCCGTGTGACGTCATGCTGAAGTCATAACCGCGGCCATTTTGTCTTTCAATTTATTGAATGTCTTGAATTTCGTCAGAATTTCGTTTCGGACATATTTGGAATTTTCTTGAATCAAAATATTTTATATCACAAACGAGGTTTTTCTGGCATTATAAATTCAAATAAAATAATATTTTAGTTCTGTATGCGAATTAAATCATGTTAAAATAAACATATATCTAGTTTATTTTAAACATACGAAAATAATTATACATTTTATATAGGTTTAACCAAATATTTTTGTGTCGTGCACGATTAGTAGCTAGATATTTCCAAATTGCTACATTCTTTATTTTGTGCACCATTTATTTAGAAATTTTGTGATAACTTATCAAGTGATACATTCAATGTTTATTAAATGTAATTTCTTGAATCGTTGCACTTTTCAATAACTATAATTCAAGAAATTGAATTCAATAAATATTTGATTATCGTGTGAAATGGCCTTAATTGATAGAGATGATGGACGATGGTTTATCGCGGGATAACTTGACTGTTTGCTGGCTTTCAAATCACGTTCAGCTTATAAATAGATTACTGGCTTTCGCTTGTAAGTGGAGCGGTTGCAGAAAATTTGGATCTTGCTGACAGTCGTTTGAATTCTAACTAGTGCCCAAATTAAAAAGCGAATTTTTCATGCTCCTGTACAGGGGCGTCATTTCAGGTGTTTCTTAAGGGATGAGGGGGGGGGTCAAGATTTTTTTTTTCGGCGACAGTGACCTTGTTGCATTTTTTAAATTAGTTAAGCATGATTAAATTAGAAACTTCAATAATAAAACTTCAGATTTATGTGCTTAAGTTAGCATTATTTAAATAACAAACTACAAAAAATATTTTTATACACTTAAAATTCTCAATCCAGGGGGGCATTTGCTCCTCCCTGCCCCCCCCCCCTAAATGACACCACTGCTCCTGTACCAATCAGATCTTGACAGTAAAAGATGTGAGCGTGTACGCGAGGTAGGCGTACTATAGGAATACAAATAATTTAATTTTTACGTGCAGGCATTGTGTGTACTGTTTATTCACCCTTTTTTATTCAAGAATGTTATGAATAATTGACTGTTCGCTAGGCTAGACGAGATTAAACTCAAATTTGGTATACTTACAAACTGAAAGACAGCTAGATTGTCGAGAATTTTCATTACTTGGATTATAGAGTTATCGTGTACAACGACACTGCGAATATTAATTACATAATATTTATTTCCGTGTGTACTATCAGTACTAATAAATCCTCGAGGATAGTTTATTTATTCGCTGGTCGGAAAAATAACGGTACCCGTGCGGGGGAGACTAAATGTCGCCTTTATGGAATTATAAATAAACCAGCGCGCAGTGTTTTTATTTTAGTATTCCTTCAATGAGATCCTTGGAAAAAAAAATATATTTTTTGTGGCAGTTATAAAATATTATGTTGGTGTTTACCTAGTCAAATAATTTTTGCACTTATTACAAAATGATTTTTTTTTTGTCGTCACTAAAATGTTGTGGTCACCAAAAAATTTATTTTGCATTTATCACGGAGTAATTTGGCAAGGAAGAGTTCCTACACACATTTTCGAATACTATTATCGTTATTTGTTTTTCTATTGTTGTTTTACGAATGAGGTAGATATTTTTTTTTTAGATACTAGTAGGCCTACACTAAAAATATTTGAAAAATTTACAAAGATTTTGTTTGTAAAATAATTCGCTTGTAAAGTTTGTAATACTACAAATAAATGTCTTGTTCCTATATGAATAGTTTCTTCCCCGAATTGTTTTTGTTAAAATGAAAGGCATTTCTTCGTAGTTACCTACTTTTGTGAATGTAAAAAAAGTCCTTGTAATACGATTTCTTCATAAAGTTACGAGGATTTTCTGTGTAAAAAAACATAGGAAAAAAATTTAATCCACCAAAATCACAGTTTCGTGGAATTTACATAGTTATACAAAAACACATATTGTGTAGCGCATTTTTCTGGAATAAAGTGAATTTCATAACGAGTGCATACTTCAAAATAAAAATATATCAATGAGTATACATAAATAAACTATGATAAGATAGCACCGAAGCGACGATGGTATAAAGGGAAGATGCATGATACCTATGTGCGGAGATGCGGGTTTGAGTCCAAGCGCCCTCATGAAGCTCTTTCTTCTTTTATTTTCAGTTGTTTCAATAAGTTTTATATTTGTACGAGACCATGTTTGTTTTATAGGCATACATTGAGAGTACTTTTTACAGTAATTAAAATTTTCTAGCTTTTATAGTTTTTGTATAGCAGCATGTCAAATACGAAATTAGCATAAAACGGTTTTATACAAGAAACAAAACTAACTGACTTACAGAAATGTAGTAATTCCCGCGGGATACGTCTAGACATGAATATAAAACTGCCTTGAGAATTTTTTGTATTTTAAAAAAATTGCTGAATTTGAAATAAAAAATGTTTAACTTTGCGTATTTCTTTCTAAATAAAAAGATTCAATGCAGTGTTTTTGTACATGTATAGTTGTAGTCCGTGACAATTTCCTTCATCGTGAATTATTTCCTTTCTGTTAAGTCAATTGGCTTTCGTTTCTTGTATAAAACGGTTTTATTCAAATTTTGGCTTTTACTTGCCACTATACAAAAACTACAAACGCTAGAAAACTTTCATTTCTGCGAAAAATATTCACAATCTATGTCTATAAAACAAACAATATTTCGTACAAATATAAAATTTATTAAAATAATCAAAGTTTCGTGAACTCTCCCTTTAATGGTTTTGACTGTTTATATGCAACTGGTCACTCTACCGTGGAAATTTAATTATTGGCCAAAATAGTTCCTTGCTGCAAGTCACGACATTATATGCCACTGGAAGACGTCGAAAGATCGAACAACAGCTTGTAGTCTAGTCTACAGTTAGAAAATAAAGCAAAATGTGTAGGTGTTATAGAAGTTTTACATAACAACGCACGCGACACGCTATAGCGACAGGCGAGACTTCAACGAGTATTTTCTTGGGTGCAATAGGGAGGATGATATGAGGTGAGTGTGGATCAGTGAAAGAATCCAAGGATTTGGGAAAGGGGAGTGCTGTGAGAAATCCTGCTGGTAAAAGTAGCACCTGCCATGTTTCCCATATGCTATAATAGGGAGGCTTTCCTATAGATCAGCAATGTTCTATGCATAGGCGAAGTGTGGTCGTGTTCGAAGACACGCTACATGACCTCGGGTTATACACTTCAAGCACATGGTATTACTGCACCTATTAATAGGAACAGGAAATATTTTTTAACTTTTTTGTTTCAGTACTTTATGTGCACATCGGCATCTGTGCTTCATGGTTATTGGCAGCGTGTGTTTGTTCAGAGACGTCTCTAAATTGACTGCACCAATCATAATTATATTATTTCGACACCTTAGGCTGTGATATGACAGTAGGACCCTAAGACAAGTGAGAGTTCAAATATATCACTGCGGCCATGAAGTAGCGCTGCGGAGTTGCACATAAGTAGAGCTGGTGATCTTCAGAGAAAATTATTATGCAACAATTTCTTTCAATGCCTCATGTGCAGATCTGCTTTATGGTCATTGGTTGACTTGTTTTAACGCTCAACGTCTTGGGGATCTACCCGCAAATCACAGAAGTGTGGTGTCGCAGTAACCTTATCCTAATTGGCACAGTCAAATGAGCCACGCCTCTGCACAAATACACTCTGCCAATAGCCACGAGGCAGAGGTGCAGATGTGAGCGCTGTGCACTGATACAAAATGTTGCATAATTTTATTCACCAGAAATCACCAGCTCTACACACGAGACATTGAAACCAAACAGTGCAAAAATCTTTTCGCCACAAAATCGTTGCTCTAGTCACATCGCGATAATGTTTTGTGCCAACATACCCTTGAAAAACGCTGTTGTTTCTGGAAACATACGGTTCGGTTATACGTTTGTCACAACGTAGCTGTTTGCAGAACAATAACAGGCATAAAATATTACTAGAGGTACGTCAATTTCGCAAATACATTCCAGGTCAGGTTGAACGCTAAAATGAATACTTCATAATCACGTATGTGATTATCTGGCGGCTGTCACGAAACGCGTTTGACTACCGCAAGCCAGTAGTAAATAAATAAATAATTCCTAGAGCTATCGTTTGTTACTCGCTTGTAAAGTTGTAAACCAATGAATAACCGACTGTGTCCAGTGTGTGTACAAGACTGAGAAATCTAGGCTACTGCTAGATGAATTCGCGAAATTGACGTATAGCCTACCTCTAAATATTACCAATATTTAGA
Source organism: Medauroidea extradentata (assembly GCA_003012365.1). NCBI lineage: Eukaryota > Metazoa > Arthropoda > Insecta > Phasmatodea > Phasmatidae > Medauroidea > Medauroidea extradentata. The sequence goes on from PNEQ01008344.1 coordinate 16,393, forward strand.
GGCAATGATTTTTGGTGAAAAAAAGTTATGCAACATTTTGTTTCAATGCCTCAGGTTCACATCTACAGCTCTGGTACGTAGTTATTGTCAGCGTATATTCGTGTAGAGGCGTCACTCATTTGACAGAGCCAATGAGAATAACCTCACTGCAACACCACCCATCTGCGATTTGCGGGTAGATAACCAAATATGTTGCGAGTTAAAAACAGCCAATCACTGACCATGAAGCAGAGCTGCAGATGTGCACGCGAGGCACTGAAACAAAATGTTGCATAATTCTTTTCACCATAAATCATTACCTCTACCAACATTGTTGGCTCAGTCAAATAAGGTAACAGCTCCAATTAGGGCTAGGAATATTTCGCGAGTTCAACGACCAACATGCTAGAATACATCATCCTGTGTATACCGAAGCCCTACCATTTGTCCATTACCTGCTACTCATTCAGACAGCAGACAATGAACGAATAGACAGGGCTTGAGTATGTATAGGACATTGGATACTAGCAAGCAGATCATTGAACTCGCGAATTTTTCCTAGCCCTAGCTCCAATACAAGCTAAAGCCAATAACCTTCTGGTAAGCTGAACGTGTGTTGAAACCCACACTGAAAAAAAAGAGTATAGTTGTAGTTGCCACATTTCTGTTAAAATAGGGACAACTGAACAGCTTGGTTGTTGGTACTGCTCTATGGACAGTTCCTTCAGCAATCTGTTTTGTAGAAGTTACTATCTGGTTTGTAAAATCAACAAGGCTTTTTGTTTCTTCTACAAAACATATTGTTGAAGGAACTGTCCAGAGTAGTACCAACAACCAAACTGTTTTGTTGTCCCTATTTTAACAGAAGTATGGTACCAACAACTGTACTCTTTTTTCAGTGCAGCAAACAGTCAAGTTTTCCCGCTATAAACTATCATCTCTACAAACGTTCTGTATCGTTACATTCTCTTGGGTATTTTACGAACAGAGAACACGTATGGTGACAGTGATAGAACTTGCTAATCCACAACCAGTAGCACCTTGTGTTTCACTTGTGCGCAACCTACAGCATCTCCACTCTAGGAGGCAGGTTCTCGCAATATTACTGAAACAGGCTGCCGCATCTCGATACTCGGTATCTTGATTTCCCAGGTATGTCACGCAGGTAACAAAGACGGGCTCATAATTACGTCAACCCACAACCCGAACAAGGACGTTTAGTGGGAATTGATGTCGCTTCCGGGACAGGGTTATTATCGTGTGAGGATTCTCCCCCGCCCACTTGCGGGTGCCATGGAAAATAATGGCAGCTATTTCTGTTGAAGGACATCTCGTTCGTTCAGAGAAGGCGTTATAAAAACTATTGCATCGTTATCACATTGCTGCTGCAACCAGCTGCAGTAAAGACATCCGCTGGGTATAGTCGTACAACATGATGCGTCTACAGCAGGCACTCCGTTATATTTAGTGGACCTGGCACGTGAGACGTGCCCAAGCGTGGTACGGAAAGTATTTTTCTTGTATAACTATTGAAAACTAAATAAAAACATGATGACCCAGCTCCTAAAAAGTGCTAAAAAAAATTGTTTTTAACGTTGCTGCAGCTAACCGTAATCGTAAAACAAAATCATAGAAACCTACATTGAACTTTACCACATACTTCAACAAACAAAATAACAGGGTCATCGCTTGAAGACCCGTTGAAAAACCTTTCTGTGAAAACACTGCACGCTAGTTTAGTTCCTCGCGCCTGCTGTCTATTCGCGTTCAAGTGAGAGCGCGCGAAGTACATGCACGTGATCGAAGGTAAGGTCTGTCAATGGAAACATGTAGTGTTCACGTGATTACAGATTGTAATGTGTCCGGAATGCTCGCCACGTGTAGTGGCTGACAGGTACTGAGCGTAGAATACCATGCGCGGTTTGGTGGTATTTAGGCGAGTATGAACACTTAGTCGTGGGAACCTATGAGTAGAGCCACGATTTTATGGCGAAAATATTTTTGCAACATTTGGTTTCGATGCGTCATGTGCACACCTGCAGCTCTGCTACATCGTCTGTGGTTGGATGATTTTACCCTCACTGGCCTTGGCAAATTATAGACGTACAGACTCACAATAATCTTATTCTGATTGGTGCAGTCAAATGAGAAACGTGTCTGAACAAATACACGCTGCCAATAACCTTGAAACAGAACTGCCGATGTGCACGA